>JALIRH010000209.1:0-205710 GCA_023055505.1 Callipepla californica brunnescens | reverse complement strand
ATTCTGGAATTGTGGCAACCTGTCATTTTACATTCTGACATTGTCACTTTTTGACATTCTGACATTCTGACATTCTAGCATTGTGACATAGTGACATTCTGGAATTGTGGCAACCTGTCATTCTGACATAGTGACGTTGTGACATTTTCACATTCTGACATTCTGACATTCTAGCATTGTGGCTTAGTGACATTCAGGAATTGTGGTAACCTGTCATTCTGACATTCGGACATTGTGACTTTCTCACATTCAGACTATCTGACATTCTAGAATTGTGACATAGTGGAATTCTGGAATTGTGGCAACCTGTCTTTCTGACATTGTGACATTGATACTTTCTGACATTCTGACATTGTTACATTCTCACATTCTGACATTGTAGCATTGTGACATAGTGACATTCAGGAATTGTGGCAACCTGACATTCTGGCATTGTGACATTGTGATATTTTCACATTCTGACATTCCAGCATTGTGACATAATGACATTCCGGAATTGTGGCAACCTGACATTCTGACATTGTGACTTTCTGACATTCTGACATTATGACATTCGAGCATTGTGACTTAGTGACATTTTGCGGCTTTGAAAACCTGTCATTCTGACATTCTGACGTTGTGACATTCTCTCATTTTGACATTCTGACATTCTAGCATAGTGATATAATGACATTCTGGAATTGTGGCCACCTGTCATTCTGACATTCTGACATTGTGACTTTCTGACATTCTGACGTTCTGAAATTCAAGCACGGTGACATAGTGACATTCTGGAATTGTGGCAACCTGACAATCTGACATTCTGACATTGTGACATTCTCACATTCCTACATTCGGACATTGTAGCATTGTGATATAGCTACATTCTGGATTTGTGGCAACGTGATATTCTCCCATTCTGACACTGTGAAATTCTGACATTGTGACATATTGACATTCTGGAATTGTGGCAGAATGTCATTCGGACAAACTGACATTGTGACATTGTGATATTCTCACATTCTGACATTCTGACATTCTAGCATTTTGACATAGTGACATTCTGGAATTGTGGCAACCTGTTATTCTGACATTTTGATATTGTGACATTCTCAAATTCTGACATTCTAACATTCTAGCATAGAGACATATTGACATGCTGGAATTATGGCAACCCGTCAATCTGACAATCTGACATTGTGACATTCTCACATTCTAACATTCTGACATTCTAGCATTGTGAAATAGTGATATTCTGAAATTGTAGCAAACTGTCATTCGTACAAACTGATCTTGTGACATTGTGACATTCTCACATTGTGACATTCTGATATTCTAGCATAGTGACATAGTGACATTCTGGAGTTCTGGCAACCTGTCATTATGACATTCCGACATTGCGACATTCTCACATTCTGAAATTCCAATATTGTGACACAGTGACATTCTGGAATTGTGGCAACCTGTCATTCTGAAATTCTGATATTGTGACATTCTCACATTCTGACATTGTGACATTCTAGATTTGTGACATAGTGACATTCTGGAATTGTGGCAACCTGTCATTCTGACATTCTGACATTGTGACTTTCTGACTTTCTGACATTGTGACATTCTAGCATTGTGACATAGTGACATACTGGAATTGTGGCAACCTGACATTCTCCCAATGTGACATTGTGACATTCTCACATTCTGACATTTGTCATATTCTTGCATTGTGACATAGTGACATTCTGGAATTTTGGCAACCTGTCATTCTGACATTCAGGCATTGTGACTTTCTGACTTTCTGACATTGTGACATTCTAGCATTGTGACATAGTGACATTCTGGAATTGTGGCAACCTGACAATCTGATATTCTGACATTGTTACCTTCTCACATTATGACACTCATTCATTCTAGCATTGTGACATAGTGACATTCTGGAATTGTGACAACCTGTCCTTATACATTCTGACATTGTGACTTTCTGACATTCTGACATTCTAGCATTGTACATAGTGACATTCCGGAATTTTGGCAACCTGACAAACTGACATTCTGTCATTGTTACATTCTCACATTATCACATTCTTTCATTCTAGCATTGTGACATAGCGACATTCTGGAATTGTGGCAACCTGACAATCTGACATTGTGACATTGTGACATTCTCACATTCTGACATGCTGATATTCTCATATTCTTACTTTCTGACATTCTAGCATTGTGACATAGTGACATTCTGCAATTGTGGCAACCTGTCATTGTGACATTCTGACATTGTGATATTCTCACATTCTGACATACTGACATTCTAGCATTGTGACATAGTGACATTCTGGAATTGTGGCAACCTGACAATCTGACATTCTGACATTGCTACATTCTCACATTATGACATTCAGACATTCTAGCATTGTGACATAGTGACATTCTGGAATTGTGGCAACCTGACATTCTCCGATTGTGACATTGTGACTTTCTCAAATTCTGACATTGTGATATTCTAGCATTGTGACATAGTGACATTCTAGAATTGTGGCAACCTGTCATTCTGACATTCTAACATTTTGACTTTCTGAGTTTCTGACATTGTGACATTCTTGCATTGTGACATAGTCACAATTCTAGCATTCTAGCTTTGTGACATTCTAGCATTGTGACATAGTGACATTCTGGAATTTTGGCAACCTGACAATATGACATTCTGACATTGTGACATGATCACATTCTGATTCTGATATTGTCATATTCTTATTTTCTGACATTCTATCATTGTTACATAGTGACATTCTGCAATTGTGGCAACCTGTCATTGTGACATTCTGACATTGTGACATTGTCACATTCTCACTTTCTGACATTCTAGCATTGTAACATAGTGACGTTATGGAATTGTGGCAACCTGTCATTCTGAAATTCTGACATTGTAACATTCTCACATTCTGGCATTTGTCACATTCTAGCATTGTGACATAGTGACATTCTGGAATAGTGGCAACCTGACAATCTGACATTCTGACATTGTGACTCTCTCACATTATGACATTCAGACAATCTTGCATTGTGACATTGTGACATTCTGGAATTGTGGCAACCTGACATTCTCCCATTCTCACATTGTGAAATTCTAGCATTGTGAAATAGTGACATTTTGGAATTGTGGCCACCTGACATTCTGACATTCGGACATTGTGACATTCTCAAATTCTGACATTCTAACACTGTGACACAGTGACATTCTGGAATTGTGGCAACCTGAAATTCTCCCATTGTGACATTGTGACATTCTCAGATACTGACATTGTGATATTCTAGCATTGTGACATAGTGACATTCTGGAATTGTGGCAACCTGTCATTCTGACATTCTGACATTGTGACTTTCTGACTTTCTGACATTGTGACATTCAAGCATTGTGACATAGTGACATTCTGGAATTGTGGCAACCTGACAATCTGACATTCTGACATTGTTACATTCTCACATTATGACATTCATTCATTCTAGCATTGTGACATAGTGACATTCTGGAATTGTGGCAACGTGACAATCTGACATTCTGACATTGTTTCATTCTCACAGTATGACATTCATTCATACTAGCATTGTGACATAGTGACATTCTGGAATTGTGGCAAACTGACATTCTCCCATTGTGACATTGTGACATTCTCACATTCTGACATTCTGATATTCTCATATTCTTACTTTCTGACATTCTAGCATTGTGACATAGTGACATTCTGCAATTGTGGCAACATGTCATTGTGACATTCTGACATTGTGACATTGTCACATTCTGACATACTGACATTCTATCATTTTGACATAGTGACGTTATGGAATTGTGGCAACCTGTCATTCTGAAATTCTGACATTGTGACATTCTCACGTTCTGGCATTTGTCACATTCAAGCATTGAGACATAGTGACATTCTGGAATTCTGGCAACCTGTCATTCTGACACTCTGACATAGTTACATTCTCACATTATGACATTCATTCATTCTAGCATTTTGACATAGTGACATTCTGGAATTGTGGCAGAATGTCATTCGGACAAACTGACATTGTGACATTGTGATATTCTCACATTCTGACATTCTGACATTCTAGCATTTTGACATAGTGACATTCTGGAATTGTGGCAACCTGTTATTCTGACATTTTGATATTGTGACATTCTCAAATTCTGACATTCTAACATTCTAGCATAGAGACATATTGACATGCTGGAATTATGGCAACCCGTCAATCTGACAATCTGACATTGTGACATTCTCACATTCTGACATTCTGACATTCTAGCATTGTGAAATAGTGATATTCTGAAATTGTAGCAAACTGTCATTCGTACAAACTGATCTTGTGACATTGTGACATTCACACATTGTGACATTCTGATATTCTAGCATAGTGACATAGTGACATTCTGGAGTTCTGGCAACCTGTCATTCTGACATTCCGACATTGCGACATTCTCACATTCTGACATTCCAATATTGTGACATAGTGACATTCTGGAATTGTGGCAACCTGTCATTCTGAAATTCTGATATTGTGACATTCTCACATTCTGAGATTATGACATTCTAGATTTGTGACATAGTGACATTCTGGAATTGTGGCAACCTGACAATCTGACATTCTGACATAGTAACACTTTCACATTCTGACATTCAGACATTTTAGCATTGTGACATAGTGACATTCTGGAATTTTGGAAACCGGATATACTCCCATTCTCATATTATGACATTCGAGCATTGTGACATAGTGACATTCTGGAATTGTGGCAACCTGACATACTGGCATTCGGACATTTTGACATTCTCAAATTCTGACATTCTAACACTGTGACACAGTGAAATTCTGGAGTTGTGGCAACATGACATTCTCCCATTGTGACATTGTGACATTCTCACATTCTGACATTTGTCATATTCTAGCATTGTGACATAGTGACATTCTGGAATTTTGGCAACCTGTCATTCTGACATTCAGGCATTGTGACTTTCTGTCTTTCTGACATTGTGACATTCTAGCATTGTGACATAGTGACATTCTGGAATTGTGGCAACCTGTCATTTTACATTCTGACATTGTCACTTTTTGACATTCTGACATTCTGACATTCTAGCATTGTGACATAGTGACATTCTGGAATTGTGGCAACCTGTCATTCTGACATAGTGACGTTGTGACATTTTCACATTCTGACATTCTGACATTCTAGCATTGTGGCTTAGTGACATTCAGGAATTGTGGTAACCTGTCATTCTGACATTCGGACATTGTGACTTTCTCACATTCAGACTATCTGACATTCTAGAATTGTGACATAGTGGAATTCTGGAATTGTGGCAACCTGTCTTTCTGACATTGTGACATTGATACTTTCTGACATTCTGACATTGTTACATTCTCACATTCTGACATTGTAGCATTGTGACATAGTGACATTCAGGAATTGTGGCAACCTGACATTCTGGCATTGTGACATTGTGATATTTTCACATTCTGACATTCCAGCATTGTGACATAATGACATTCCGGAATTGTGGCAACCTGACATTCTGACATTGTGACTTTCTGACATTCTGACATTATGACATTCGAGCATTGTGACTTAGTGACATTTTGCGGCTTTGAAAACCTGTCATTCTGACATTCTGACGTTGTGACATTCTCTCATTTTGACATTCTGACATTCTAGCATAGTGATATAATGACATTCTGGAATTGTGGCCACCTGACATTCTGAAATTCGGACATTGTGACATTCTCAAATTCTGACATTCTAACATAGTGACACAGTGATATTCTGGAATTGTGGCAACCTGACATTCTCCCATTGTGACATTGTGACATTCTCACATTCTGGCATTTGTCACATTCTAGCATTGTGACATAATGACATTCTGGAATTTTGGCAACCTGTCATTCTGACATTCTGACATTGTGACTTTCTGACTTTCTGACATTGTGACATTCTAGCATTGTGACATAGTGACATTCTGGAATAGAGGCAACCTGACAATCTGACATTCTGACATTGTAACATTCTCACATTATGACATTCAGACATTCTAGCATTGTGACATTGTGACATTCTCGAATTGTGGCAACCTGACATTCTCCCATTCTCACAATCTGAAATTCTAGCATTGTCAAATAGCGACATTCTGGAATTGTGGCAACCTGACATTCTGACATTCGGAGATTGTGACATTCTCCAATTCTGACATTCTAACACTGTGACACAATGACATTCTGGAATTGTGACAACCTGTAATTCTGATATTCTGACATTGTGACATTCTCACATTCTGACATTCTAACATTGTGAAACAGTGGCATGCTGGAATTGTGGCAACATGCCACTCTGAAATTCTGACATTGTGATATTCTCACATTCTGACATTTGTCACATTCTAGCATTGTGACATAGTGACATTCTGGAATTGTGGCAACCTGACATTCTCCCATTCTCACATTGTGAAATTCTAGCATTGTGACATAGTGACATTCTGGAATTGTGGCAACCTGACATTCTCCCATTCTCACATTGTGAAATTCTAGCACTGTGACATAGTGACATTCTGGAATTGTGGCAACCTGACATTCTGACATTCGGACATTGTGACATTCTCAAATTCTGAGATTCTAACATTGTGACACAGTGACATTCTTGAATGGTGGCAACCTGACATTCTCCTATTGTGACATTGTGACATTCTCACATGCTGACATTGTGATATTCTAGCATTGTGACATAGTGACATTCTGGAATTGTGGCAACCTGTCATTCTGACATTCTAACATTGTGACTTTCTGACTTTCTGACATTGTGACATTCTAGCATTGTGACATAGTGACATTCTGGAATTGTGGCAACCTGACAATCTGACATTCTGACATTCTTACATTCTCACATTTTGACATTCATTCATTCTAGCATTGTGACATAGTGACATTCCGGAATTGTGGCAACCTGACATTCTCCCATTGCAACATTGTGACTTTATAATATTCTGAGATTATGACATTCTGGCATTTTGACATAGTGACATTTTGCGACTTTGAAAACCTGTCATTCTGACTTTCTGACATTGTGACATTCTCACATTTTGACATTCTGACATACTAGCATTGTGATATATTGACATTCTGGAATTGTGGCTACCTGGCATTCTGACGTTCTGTCATTGTGACTTTCTGACATTCTGACACTCTGAAATTCAAGCATGGTGACATAGTGACATTCTGGAATTGTGGCAAACTGTAATTCGGACAAACTGACATTGTGACAATGTGACATTTCCACATTCTGACATTCTGACATTCTAGCATTTTGACATAGTGACATTCAGGAATTTTGGCAACCTGACATTCTCCCATTGTGACATTGTGACATTCTCATATTTTGATATTGTGACATTCTAGCATTGTGACATAGTGACATTCCGGAATTGTGGCAACCTGATATTCTGAAATTCGGACATTGTGAAATTATGACATTTTGACATAGTGTTATTTTGGAATTGTGGCAACCTGATATTCTGACATTCTGGCATTGTGAAATTCTCACATTATGACATTCTGACATTCTAGAATTGTGACATAGTGATATTCTGGTATTGAGGCAACCTGTCATTCTGACATTCTGACATTCTAGCATTGTGACATAGTTACATTCTGGAATTGTGGCAACCTGACAATCTGACATTCTGACATTGCTACATTCTCACATTATGACATTCAGACATTCTAGCATTGTGACATAGTGGCATTCTGCAATTGTGGCAACCTGACATTCTCCCATTCTCACATTGTGAAATTCTATCATTGTGACATAGTGACATTCTAGAATTGTGGCAATCTGACATTCTGACATTTGGACATTGTGACATTCTCAAATTCTGACATTCTAACATTGTGACACAGTGACATTCTGGAATTGTGGCAACCTGACATTCTCCAATTGTGACATTGTGACTTTCTCAAATTCTGACATTGTGATATTCTAGCATTGTGACATAGTGACATTCTAGAATTGTGGCAACCTGTCATTCTGACATTCTAACATTGTGACTTTCTGACTTTCTGACATTGTGACATTCTAGCATTGTGACATAGTCACAATTCTAGCATTCTAGCATTGTGACATTCTAGCATTGTGACATAGTGACATTCTGGAATTTTGGCAACCTGATATTCTGACATTCGGACATTGTGACATTCTCACATTCTGACATTCTAGCATTGTGAGACAGTGACATTCTGGAATTGTGACATGCTGACATTCTCCCATTGTGACATTTTGACATTCTCACATTCTGACATTTGTCACATTCTAGCATTGTGACATACTGACATTCTGGAATTTTGGAAACCTGTCATTCTGACATTCTGACATTGTGACTTTCTGACTTTCTGACATTGTGACATTCTAGCATTGTGACATAGTGACATTCTATAATAGTGGCAACCTGACAATCTGACATTCTGAAATTGTAACATTCTCACATTCTGCCATTGTGATATTCTAGCATTGTGACATAGTGACATTCTGGAATTGTGGCAACCTGACAATCTTATATTCTGACATTGCTACTTTCTCACATTATGACATTCATTCATTCTAGCATTGTGACATAGTGACATTCTGCAATTGTGGCAACCTGTCATTTTACATTCTGATATTGTCACTTTCTGACATTCTGACTTTCTGACATTCTAGCATTGTGACATAGTGACATTCTGCAATTGTGGCAACCTGTCATTGTGACATTCTGACATTGTGATATTCTCACATTCTGACATACTGACATTCTAGCATTGTGACATAGTTACATTCTGGAATTGTGGCAACCTGACAAGCTGACATTCTGAAATTGCTACATTCTCACATTATGACATTCAGACATTCTAGCATTGTGACATAGTGACATTCTGACATTGTAACATTCTCACATTATGACATTCAGACATTCTAGCATTGTGACATAGTGACATTCTGGAATTGTGGCAACCTGACATTCTCCCATTCTCACGTTGTGAAATTCTAGCATTGTGACATAGTGACATTCTGGAATTGTGGCAACCTGACAATCTGATATTCTGCCATTGTTACTTTCTCACATTATGACATTCATTCATTCTAGCATTGTGACATAGTGACATTCTGGAATTGTGGCAACCTGTCATTTTACATTCTGACATTGTCACTTTCTGACATTCTGACATTCTGACATTCTAGAATTGTGACATAGTGACATTCTGCAATTGTGGCAACCTGTCATTGTGACATTCTGACATTGTGATATTCTCACATTCTGACATACTGACATTCTAGCATTTTGACATAGTGACATTCTGGAATTGTGGCAACCTGTCATTCTGACATTCTGACATTGTGACTTTCTGACTTTCTGACATTGTGACATTCTAGCATTGTGACATAGTGACATACTGGAATTTTGGCACCCTGACAATCTGACATTCTGACATAGTGACACTCTCACATTATGACATTCAGACATTTTAGCATTGTGACATAGTGACATTCTGGAATTTTGGAAACCGGGTATACTCCCATTCTCATATTGTGACATTCGAGCATTGTGACATAGTGACATTCTGGAATTGTGGCAACCTGACATACTGGCATTCGGACATTTTGACATTCTCAAATTCTGACATTCTAACACTGTGACACAGTGAAATTCTGGAGTTGTGGCAACCTGACATTCTCCCATTGTGACATTGTGACATTCTCACATTCTGACATTTGTCATATTCTAGCATTGTGACATAGTGACATTCTGGAATTGTGGCAACCTGTCATATTACATTCTGACATTGTCACTTTCTGACATTCTGACATTCAGACATTTTAGCATTGTGACATAGTGACATTCTGGAATTTTGGAAACCGGATATACTACCATTCTCATATTATGACATTCGAGCATTGTGACATAGTGACATTCTGGAATTGTGGCAACCTGACATACTGGCATTCGGACATTATGACATTCTCAAATTCTGACATTCTAACACTGTGACGCAGTGAAATTCTAGAGTTGTGGCAACCTGACTTTCTCCCATTGTGACATTGTGACATTCTCACATTCTGACATTTGTCATATTCTAGCATTGTGACATAGTGACATTCTGGAATTGTGGCAACCTGACAATCTGACATTCTGACATTGCTACATTCTCACATTATGACATTCAGACATTCTAGCATTGTGACATAGTGACATTCTGGAATTGTGTCAACCTGACATTCTCCCATTCTCACATTGTGAAATTCTAGCATTGTGACATAGTGACATTCTAGAATTGTGGCAATCTGACATTCTGACATTCGGACATTGTGACATTCTCAAATTCTGACATTCTAACATTGTGACACAGTGACATTCTGGAATTGTGGCAACCTGACATTCTCCGATTGTGACATTGTGACTTTCTCAAATTCTGACATTCTAACATTGTGACACAGTGACATTCTGGAATTGTGGCAACCTGACATTCTCCGATTGTGACATTGTGACTTTCTCAAATTCTGACATTCTAACATTGTGACTCAGTGACATTCTAGAATTGTGGCAACCTGACAATCTGACATTCTGACATTGTGACATTCTCAAATTATGACATTCAGACATTCTAGCATTGTGACATAGTGACAATCTGGAATTGTGGCAACCAGACTTTCTCCCATTCTGACATTTTGAAATTCTAGCATTGTGACATAGTGACATTCTCCCATTGTGACATTCTGACATTCTCACATTGTGACATTCTGACATTCTGACTTTCTGACATTCTGACATTCTAGCATTGTGACATAATGACATTCCGGAATTGTGGCAACCTGACATTCTGACATTCTGACATTGTGACATTATAACATCCTGACATTATGACATTCGAGCATTGTGACTTAGTGACATTTTGCTGCTTTGAAAACCTGTCATTCTGACATTCTGACGTTGTGACATTCTCACATTTTGACATTCTGACATTCTAGCATTGTGATATAATGACATTCTGGAATTGTGGCCACCTGTCATTCTGACATTCTGACATTCTGACTTTCTGACATTCTGACGTTCTGAAATTCAAGCACGGTGACATAGTGACATTCTGGAATTGTGGCAACCTGACAATCTGACATTCTGACATTGTGACATTCTCACATTCCTACATTCTGACATTGTAGCATTGTGATATAGCTACATTCTGGATTTGTGGCAACGTGATATTCTCCCATTCTGACACTGTGAAATTCTGACATTGTGACATATTGACATTCTGGAATTGTGGCAGAATGTCATTCGGACAAACTGACATTGTGACATTGTGATATTCTCACATTCTGACATTCTGACATTCTAGCATTTTGACATAGTGACATTCTGGAATTGTGGCAACCTGTTATTCTGACATTTTGATATTGTGACATTCTCAAATTCTGACATTCTAACATTCTAGCATAGAGACATATTGACATGCTGGAATTATGGCAACCCGTCAATCTGACAATCTGACATTGTGACATTCTCACATTCTGACATTCTGACATTCTAGCATTGTGAAATAGTGATATTCTGAAATTGTAGCAAACTGTCATTCGTACAAACTGATCTTGTGACATTGTGTCATTCTCACATTGTGACATTTTGATATTCTAGCATAGTGACATAGTGACATTCTGGAGTTCTGGCAACCTGTCATTCTGACATTCCGACATTGCGACATTCTCACATTCTGACATTCTAATATTGTGACACAGTGACATTCTGGAATTGTAGCAACCTGACATTCTCCTAATGTGACATTGTGACATTCTCACATTCTGACATTTGTCACATTCTAGCATTGTGACATAGTGACATTCTGGAATTTTGGCAACCTGTCATTCTGACATTCTGACATTGTGACTTTCTGACTTTCTGACATTGTGACATTCTAGCATTGTGACATAGTGACATTCTGGAATAGTGGCAACCTGACAATCTGACATTCTGACATTGTAACATTCTCACATTATGACATTCAGACAATCTAGCATTGTGATATAGTGACATTCCGGAATTGTGGCAACCTGGCATTTTCCCATTCTAACAGTGTGAAATTCTAGCAAGGTGACATAGTGACATTCTGGAATTGTGGCAACCAGACATTCTGACATTCGGACATTGTGACATTCTCAAATTCTGACATTCTAACATTGTGACACAGTGACATTCTGGAATTGTGGCAACCTGACATTCTCCCATTGTGACATTGTGACATTCTCACATACCGACATTGTGATATTCTAGCATAGTGACATATTGACATTCTGGAATTGTGGCAACCTGTCATTCAGACATTCTTACATTGTGACTTTCTGACTTTCTGACAATGTGACATTCTAGCATTGTGACATAGTGACATTCTGGAATTGTGGCAACCTGACATTCTCCTATTGTGACATGTGACATTATAACATTCTGACATTATGACATTCGAGCATTGTGACGTAGTGACATTTTGCGACTTTGAAAACCTGTCATTCTGACTTTCTGACATTGTGACATTCTCACATTTTGACATTCTGACATACTGGCATTGTGATATATTGACATTCTGGAATTGTGGCTACCTGGCATTCTGACGTTCTGTCTTTGTGACTTTCTGACATTCTGACACTCTGAAATTCAAGCATGGTAACATAGTGACATTCTGGAATTGTGGCAAACTGTAATTCGGACAAACTGACATTGTGACATTGTGACATTTCCACATTCTGACATTCTGACATTCTAGCATTTTGACATAGTGACATTCAGGAATTTTGGCAACCTGACATTCTCCCATTGTGACATTGTGACATTCTCATATTTTGATATTGTGACATTCTAGCATTGTGACATAGTGACATTCCGGAATTGTGGCAACCTGATATTCTGAAATTCGGACATTGTGAAATTATGACATTTTGACATAGTGTCATTTTGGAATTGTGGCAACCTGACATTCTGACATTCTGGCATTGTGAAATTCTCACATTATGACATTCTGACATTCTAGAATTGTGACATAGTGATATTCTGGTATTGAGGCAACCTGTCATTCTGACATTCTGACATTCGAGCATTGTGACATAGTTACATTCTGGAATTGTGGCAGCCTATCATTCTGACATTCTGACATTGTAATATTCTAACATTCTGACATTCTGACATTGTATAAATGTGGCAACCTGACATTCTGGAATTGTGGCAACCTGACATTCTGAATATTATGACATTGTGACTTTCTCACATTCAGACAATCTGACATTCTAGCATTGTGACATAGTGACATTCTGGAATTGTGGTAACCTGTCATTCTGACATTCGGACATTGTGACTTTCTCACATTCAGACAATCTGACATTCTAGAATTGTGGCATAGTGAAATTCTGGAATTGTGGCAACCTGTCATTCTGACATTGTGACATTGATACTTTCTGACATTCTGACATTGTTACATTCTCACATTCTGACATTCTAGCATTGTGACATAGTGACATTCAGGAATTGTGGGAACCTGACATTCTGGCATTGTGACATTGTGATATTTTCACATTCTGTCATTCCAGCATTGTGACATAATGACATTCCGGAATTGTGGCAACCTGACATTCTGACATTGTGACTTTCTGACATTCTGACATTATGACATTCGAGCATTGTGACATAGTGACATTTTGCGACTTTGAAAACCTGTCATTCTGACATTCTGACGTTGTGACATTCTCACATTTTGACATTCTGACATTCTAGCATTGTGACATAGTGACATTCTGGAATTGTGGCAACCTGTCATTCTGACATTCTGACATTGTGATATTCTGGCATTCTGACATTCTGAAATTCAAGCACGGTGACATAGTGATAGTCTGGAATTGTGACAACCTGACAATCTGACATTCTGACATTGTGACTTTCTCAGATTCCTACATTGTGACATTGTAGCATTGTGATATAGTTACATTCAGGAATTGTGGCAACCTGACATTCTTCCATTCTGACATTGTGAAATTCTGACATTGTGACATATTGACATTCTGGAATTGTGGCAACCTGTCATTAAACATTCTGACATTGTGACTTTCTGACATTCTGACATTCTGACATTCTAGCATTGTGACATAGTGACATTCCGGAATTTTGGCAACCTGACAATCTGACATTCTGTCATTGTTACATTCTCACATTATGACATTCATTCATTCTAGCATTGTGACATAGTGACATTCTGGAATTGTGGCAACCTGACAATCTGACATTGTGACATTGTGACATTCTCACATTCTGACATGCTGATATTCTCATATTCTTACTTTCTGACATTCTAGCATTGTGACATAGTGACATTCTGCAATTGTGGCTACCTGTCATTGTGACATTCTGACATTGTGATATTCTCACATTCTGACATACTGACATTCTAGCATTGTGACATAGTTACATTCTGGAATTGTGGCAACCTGACAATCTGACACTCTGACATTGCTACATTCTCACATTATGACATTCAGACATTCTAGCATTGTGACATAGTGACATTCTGGAATTGTGGCAACCTGACATTCTCCCATTCTCACATTGTGAAATTCTAGCATTGTGACATAGTGACATTCTAGAATTGTGGCAATCTGACATTCTGACATTTGGACATTGTGACATTCTCAAATTCTGACATTCTAACATTGTGACACAGTGACATTCTGGAATTGTGGCAACCTGACATTCTCCAATTGTGACATTGTGACTTTCTCAAATTCTGACATTGTGATATTCTAGCATTGTGACATAGTGACATTCTAGAATTGTGGCAACCTGTCATTCTGACATTCTAACATTGTGACTTTCTGACTTTCTGACATTGTGACATTCTAGCATTGTGACATAGTCACAATTCTAGCATTCTAGCATTGTGACATTCTAGCATTGTGACATAGTGACATTCTGGAATTTTGGCAACCTGACAATCTGACATTCTGAAATTGTAACATTCTCACATTCTGCCATTGTGATATTCTAGCATTGTGACATAGTGACATTCTGGAATTGTGGCAACCTGACAATCTGATATTCTGACATTGCTACTTTCTCACATTATGACATTCATTCATTCTAGCATTGTGACATAGTGACATTCTGCAATTGTGGCAACCTGTCATTTTACATTCTGACATTGTCACTTTCTGACATTCTGACTTTCTGACATTCTAGCATTGTGACATAGTGACATTCTGCAATTGTGGCAACCTGTCATTGTGACATTCTGACATTGTGATATTCTCACATTCTGACATACTGACATTCTAGCATTGTGACATAGTTACATTCTGGAATTGTGGCAACCTGACAAGCTGACATTCTGAAATTGCTACATTCTTACATTATGACATTCAGACATTCTAGCATTGTGACATAGTGACATTCTGGAATTGTGTCAACCTGACATTCTCCCATTCTCACATTGTGAAATTCTAGCATTGTGACATAGTGACATTCTAGAATTGTGGCAATCTGACATTCTGACATTCGGACATTGTGACATTCTCAAATTCTGACATTCTAACATTGTGACACAGTGACATTCTGGAATTGTGGCAACCTGACATTCTCCGATTGTGACATTGTGACTTTCTCAAATTCTGACATTGTGATATTCTAGCATTGTGACATAGTGACATTCTAGAATTGTGGCAACCTGTAATTCTGACATTCTAACATTGTGACTTTCTGACTTTCTGACATTGTGACATTCTAGCATTGTGACATAGTCACAATTCTAGCATTCTAGCATTGTAACATTCTAGCATTGTGACATAGTGACATTCTGGAATTTTGGCAACCTGACAATCTGACATACTGACATAGATACATTCTCACATTATGACATTCATTCATTCTAGAATTGTGACATAGTGAAATTCTGGAATTGTGGCAACCTGACAATCTGACATTCTGACATTGTGACGTGATCACATTCTGATTCTGATATTGTCATATTCTTAATTTCTGACATTCTATCATTGTGACATAGTGACATTCTGACATTGTAACATTCTCACATTATGACATTCAGACATTCTAGCATTGTGACATAGTGACATTCTGGAATTGTGGCAACCTGACATTCTCCCATTCTCACGTTGTGAAATTCTAGCATTGTGACATAGTGACATTCTGGAATTGTGGCAACCTGACAATCTGATATTCTGCCATTGTTACTTTCTCACATTATGACATTCATTCATTCTAGCATTGTGACATAGTGACATTCTGGAATTGTGGCAACCTGTCATTTTACATTCTGACATTGTCAATTTCTGACATTCTGACATTCTGACATTCTAGCATTGTGACATAGTGACATTCTGCAATTGTGGCAACCTGTCATTGTGACATTCTGACATTGTGATATTCTCACATTCTGACATAATGACATTCTAGCATTTTGACATAGTGACATTCTGGAATTGTGGCAACCTGTCATTCTGACATTCTGACATTGTGACTTTCTGACTTTCTGACATTGTGACATTCTAGCATTGTGACATAGTGACATACTGGAATTGTGGCAACCTGACAATCTGACATTCTGACATAGTGACACTCTCACATTATGACATTCAGACATTTTAGCATTGTGACATAGTGACATTCTGGAATTTTGGAAACCGGATATACTCCCATTCTCATATTGTGACATTCGAGCATTGTGACATAGTGACATTCTGGAATTGTGGCAACCTGACATACTGGCATTCGGACATTTTGACATTCTCAAATTCTGACATTCTAACACTGTGACACAGTGAAATTCTGGAGTTGTGGCAACCTGACATTCTCCCATTGTGACATTGTGACATTCTCACATTCTGACATTTGTCATATTCTCGCATTGTGACATAGTGACATTCTGGAATTGTGGCAACCTGTCATATTACATTCTGACATTGTCACTTTCTGACATTCTGACATTCAGACATTTTAGCATTGTGACATAGTGACATTCTGGAATTTTGGAAACCGGATATACTCCCATTCTCATATTATGACATTCGAGCATTGTGACATAGTGACATTCTGGAATTGTGGCAACCTGACATACTGGCATTCGGACATTATGACATTCTCAAATTCTGACATTCTAACACTGTGACACAGTGAAATTCTGGAGTTGTGGCAACCTGACATTCTCCCATTGTGACATTGTGACATTCTCACATTCTGACATTTGTCATATTCTAGCATTGTGACATAGTGACATTCTGGAATTGTGGCAACCTGACAATCTGACATTCTGACATTGCTACATTCTCACATTATGACATTCAGACATTCTAGCATTGTGACATAGTGACATTCTGGAATTGTGGCAACCTGTCATTCTCCCATTCTCACATTGTGAAATTCTAGCATTGTGACATAGTGACATTCTAGAATTGTGGCAATCTGACATTCTGACATTCGGACATTGTGACATTCTCAAATTCTGACATTCTAACATTGTGACACAGTGACATTCTGGAATTGTGGCAACCTGACATTCTCCGATTGTGACATTGTGACTTTCTCAAATTCTGACATTCTAACATTGTGACACAGTGACATTCTAGAATTGTGGCAACCTGACTATCTGACATTCTGACATTGTGACATTCTCACATTATGACATTCAGACATTCTAGCATTGTGACATAGTGACAATCTGGAATTGTGGCAACCAGACTTTCTCCCATTCTGACATTTTGAAATTCTAGCATTGTGACATAGTGACATTCTCCCATTGTGACATTCTGACATTCTCACATTGTGACATTCTGACATTCTGACTTTCTGACATTCTGACATTCTAGCATTGTGACATAATGACATTCCGGAATTGTGGCAACCTGACATTCTGACATTCTGACATTGTGACATTATAACATCCTGACATTATAACATTCGAGCATTGTGACTTAGTGACATTTTGCGGCTTTGAAAACCTGTCATTCTGACATTCTGACGTTGTGACATTCTCACATTTTGACATTCTGACATTCTAGCATTGTGATATAATGACATTCTGGAATTGTGGCCACCTGTCATTCTGACATTCTGACATTGTGACTTTCTGACATTCTGACGTTCTGAAATTCAAGCACGGTGACATAGTGACATTCTGGAATTGTGGCAACATGACAATCTGACATTCTGACATTGTGACATTCTCACATTCCTACATTCTGACATTGTAGCATTGTGATATAGCTACATTCTGGATTTGTGGCAACGTGATATTCTCCCATTCTGACACTGTGAAATTCTGACATTGTGACATATTGACATTCTGGAATTGTGGCAGAATGTCATTCGGACAAACTGACATTGTGACATTGTGATATTCTCACATTCTGACATTCTGACATTCTAGCATTTTGACATAGTGACATTCTGGAATTGTGGCAACCTGTTATTCTGACATTTTGATATTGTGACATTCTCAAATTCTGACATTCTAACATTCTAGCATAGAGACATATTGACATGCTGGAATTATGGCAACCCGTCAATCTGACAATCTGACATTGTGACATTCTCACATTCTGACATTCTGACATTCTAGCATTGTGAAATAGTGATATTCTGAAATTGTAGCAAACTGTCATTCGTACAAACTGATCTTGTGACATTGTGACATTCTCACATTGTGACATTCTGATATTCTAGCATAGTGACATAGTGACATTCTGGAGTTCTGGCAACCTGTCATTCTGACATTCCGACATTGCGACATTCTCACATTCTGACATTCTAATATTGTGACACAGTGACATTCTGGAATTGTGGCAACCTGTCATTCTGATATTGTGACATTCTCACATTCTGACATTGTGACATTCTAGATTTGTGACATAGTGACATTCTGGAATTGTGGCAACCTGTCATTCTGACATTCTGACATTGTGACTTTCTGACTTTCTGACATTGTGACATTCTAGCATTGTGACATAGTGACATACTGGAATTGTGGCAACCTGACATTCTCCCATTGTGACATTGTGACATTCTCACATTCTGACATTTGTCATATTCTAGCATTGTGACATAGTGACATTCTGGAATTTTGGCAACCTGTCATTCTGACATTCAGGCATTGTGACTTTCTGACTTTCTGACATTGTGACATTCTAGCATTGTGACATAGTGACATTCTGGAATTGTGGCAACCTGACAATGTGATATTCTGACATTGTTACTTTCTCACATTATGACATACATTCATTCTAGCATTGTGACATAGTGACATTCTGGAATTGTGGCAACCTGTCATTATACATTCCTACATTGTGACTTTCTGACATTCTGACATTCTGACATTCTAGCATTGTGACATAGTGACATTCCGGAATTTTGGCAACCTGACAATCTGACATTCTGTCATTGTTACATTCTCACATTATGACATTCTTTAATTCTAGCATTGTGACATAGTGACATTCTGGAATTGTGGCAACCTGACAATCTGACATTGTGACATTGTGACATTCTCACATTCTGACATGCTGATATTCTCATATTCTTACTTTCTGACATTCTAGCATTGTGACATAGTGACATTCTGCAATTGTGGCAATCTGTCATTGTGACATTCTGACATTGTGATATTCTCACATTCTGACATACTGACATTCTAGCATTGTGAAATAGTTACATTCTGGAATTGTGGCAACCTGACTATCTGACATTCTGACATTGCTACATTCTCACATTATGACATTCAGACATTCTAGCATTGTGACATAGTGACATTCTGGAATTGTGGCAACCTGACATTCTCCCATTCTCACATTGTGAAATTCTATCATTGTGACATAGTGACATTCTAGAATTGTGGCAATCTGACATTCTGACATTCGGACATTGTGACATTCTCAAATTCTGACATTCTAACATTGTGACACTGTGACATTCTGGAATTGTGGCAACCTGACATTCTCCGATTGTGACATTGTGACTTTCTCAAATTCTGACATTGTGATATTCTAGCATTGTGACATAGTGACATTCTAGAATTGTGGCAACCTGTCATTCTGACATTCTAACATTGTGACTTTCTGACTTTCTGACATTGTGACATTCTAGCATGGTGACATAGTCTCAATTCTAGCATTCTAGCATTGTGACATTCTAGCATTGTGACATAGTGACATTCTGGAATTTTGGCAACCTGACAATCTGACATACTGACATAGTTACATTCTCACATTATGACATTCATTCTTTCTAGCATTGTGACATAGTGACATTCTGGAATTGTGGCAACCTGTCATTTTACATTCTGACATTGTCACTTTCTGACGTTCTGACATTCTGACATTCTAGCATTGTGAAATAGTGACATTCTGGAATTTTGGAAACCGGATATACTCCCATTCTCATATTATGACATTCGAGCATTGTGACATAGTGACATTCTGGAATTGTGGCAACCTGACATACTGGCATTCGGACATTTTGATATTCTCAAATTCTGACATTCTAACACTGTGACACAGTGAAATTCTGGAGTTGTGGCAACCTGACATTCTCCCATTGTGACATTGTGACATTCTCACATTCTGACATTTGTCATATTCTAGCATTGTGACATAGTGATATTCTGGAATTTTGGCAACCTGTCATTCTGACATTCAGGCATTTTGACTTTCTGACTTTCTGACATTGTGACATTCTAGCATTGTGACATAGTGACATTCTGGAATTGTGGCAACCTGACAATCTGATATTCTGCCATTGTTACTTTCTCACATTATGACATTCATTCATTCTAGCATTGTGACATAGTGACATTCTGGAATTATGGCAACCTGTCATTTTACATTCTGACATTGTCACTTTCTGACATTCTGACATTCTGACATTCTAGCATTGTGACATAGTGACATTCTGCAATTGTGGCAACCTGTCATTGTGACATTCTGACATTGTGATATTCTCACATTCTGACATACTGACATTCTAGCATTGTGACATAGTTACATTCTGGAATTGTGGCAACCTGACAATCTCACATTCTGACATTGCTACATTCTCACATTATGACATTCAGAAATTCTAGCATTGTGACATAGTGACATTCTGGAATTGTGGCAACCTGACATTCTCCCATTCTCACATTTTGAAATTCTAGCATTGTGACATAGTGACATTCTAGAATTGTGGCAATCTGACATTCTGACACTCGGACATTGTGACATTCTCAAATTCTGACATTCTAACATTGTGACACAGTGACATTCTGGAATTGTGGCAACCTGACATTCTCCGATTGTGACATTGTGACTTTCTCAAATTCTGACATTCTAACATTGTGACACAGTGACATTCTAGAATTGTGGCAACCTGACAATCTGACATTCTGACATTGTGACATTCTCACATTATGACATTCAGACATTCTAGCATTGTGACATAGTGACAATCTGGAATTGTGGCAACCAGACTTTCTCCCATTCTGACATTTTGAAATTCTAGCATTGTGACATAGTGACATTCTCCCATTGTGACATTCTGATATTCTCACATTGTGACATTCTGACATTCTGACTTTCTGACATTCTGACATTCTAGCATTGTGACATAATGACATTCCAGTATTGTGGCAACCTGACATTCTGACATTCTGACATTGTGACATTATAACATCCTGACATTATGACATTCGAGCATTGTGACTTAGTGACATTTTGCGGCTTTCAAAACCTGTCATTCTGACATTCTGACGTTGTGACATTCTCACATTTTGACATTCTGACATTCTAGCATTGTGATATAATGACATTCTGGAATTGTGGCCACCTGTCATTCTGACATTCTGACATTGTGACTTTCTGACTTTCTGATATTGTGACATTCTAGCATTGTGACATAGTGACATACTGGAATTGTGGAACCTGACAATCTGACATTCTGACATTGTGACATTCTCACATTCCTACATTCTGACATTGTAGCATTGTGATATAGCTACATTCTGGATTTGTGGCAACGTGATATTCTCCCATTCTGACACTGTGAAATTCTGACATTGTGACATATTGACATTCTGGAATTGTGGCAGAATGTCATTCGGACAAACTGACATTGTGACATTGTGATATTCTCACATTCTGACATTCTGACATTCTAGCATTTTGACATAGTGACATTCTGGAATTGTGGCAACCTGTTATTCCGACATTTTGATATTGTGATATTCTCAAATTCTGACATTCTAACATTCTAGCATAGAGACATATTGACATGCTGGAATTATGGCAACCCGTCAATCTGACAATCTGACATTGTGACATTCTCACATTCTGACATTCTGACATTCTAGCATTGTGAAATAGTGATATTCTGAAATTGTAGCAAACTGTCATTCGTACAAACTGATCTTGTGACATTGTGACATTCTCACATTGTGACATTCTGATATTCTAGCATAGTGACATAGTGACATTCTGGAGTTCTGGCAACCTGTCATTCTGACATTCCGACATTGCGACATTCTCACATTCTGACATTCTAATATTGTGACACAGTGACATTCTGGAATTGTGGCAACCTGACATTCTCCCAATGTGACATTGTGACATTCTCACATTCTGACATTTGTCACATTCTAGCATTGTGACATAGTGACATTCTGGAATTTTGGCAACCTGTCATTCTGACATTCTGACATTGTAACAATCTCACATTATGACATTCAGACAATCTAGCATTGTGATATAGTGAAATTCTGGAATTGTGGCAACCTGACAATCTGACATTCTTACATTCTCACATTTTGACATTCATTCATTCTAGCATTGTGACATAGTGACATTCTGGAATTGTGGCAACCTGACATTCTCCCATTGCGACATGTGACATTATAACATTCTGACATTATGACATTCGAGCATTGTGACATAGTGACATTTTGCGACTTTGAAAACCTGTCATTCTGACTTTCTGACATTGTGACATTCTCACATTTTGACATTCTGACATACTGGCATTGTGATATATTGACATTCTAGAATTGTGGCTACCTGGCATTCTGACGTTCTGTCATTGTGACTTTCTGACATTCTGACACTCTGAATTCAAGCATGGTAACATAGTGACATTCTGGAATTGTGGCAAACTGTAATTCGGACAAACTTACATTGTGACATTGTGACATTTCCACATTCTGACATTCTGACATTCTAGCATTTTGACATAGTGACATTCAGGAATTTTGGCAACCTGACATTCTCCCATTGTGACATTGTGACATTCTCATATTTTGATATTGTGACATTCTAGCATTGTGACATAGTGACATTCCGAAATTGTGGCAACCTGATATTCTGAAATTCGGACATTGTGAAATTATGACATTTTGACATAGTGTCATTTTGGAATTGTGGCAACCTGACATTCTGACATTCTGGCATTGTGAAATTCTCACATTATGACATTCTGACATTCTAGAATTGTGACATAGTGATATTCTGGTATTGAGGCAACCTGTCATTCTGACATTCTGACATTCTAGCATTGTGAGATAGTGACATTCTGGAATTGTGGCAGCCTATCATTCTGACATTCTGACATTGTAATATTCTAACATTCTGACATTCTGACATTGTATAAATGTGGCAACCTGACATTCTGGAATTGTGGCAACCTGACATTCTGAATATTATGACATTGTGATATTCTCACATTTTGACATACTGACATTCTAGCATTGTGACATAGTGACATTCTGGAATTATGGCAACCTGTCATTCTGACATAGTGCCGTTGTGACATTTTCCCATTCTGACATTCTGACATTCTAGCATTGTGGCTTAGTGACATTCAGGAATTGTGGTAACCTGTCATTCTGACATTCGGACATTGTGACTTTCTCACATTCAGACAATCTGACATTCTAGAATTGTGACATAGTGAAATTCTGGAATTGTGGCAACCTGTCATTCTGACATTGTGACATTGATACTTTCTGACATTCTGACATTGTTACATTCTCACATTCTGACATTCTAGCATTGTGACATAGTGACATTCAGGAATTGTGGCAACCTGACATTCTGGCATTGTGACATTGTGATATTTTCACATTCTGTCATTCCAGCATTGTGACATAATGACATTCCGGAATTGTGGCAACCTGACATTCTGACATTGTGACTTTCTGACATTCTGACATTATGACATTCGAGCATTGTGACATAATGACATTTTGCGACTTTGAAAACCTGTCATTCTGACATTCTGACGTTGTGACATTCTCACATTTTGACATTCTGACATTCTAGCATTGTGACATAGTGATAGTCTGGAATTGTGGCAACCTGTCATTCTGACATTCTGACATTGTGACTTTCTCAGATTCCTACATTGTGACATTGTAGCATTGTGATATAGTTACATTCAGGAATTGTGGCAACCTGACATTCTTCCATTCTGACATTGTGAAATTCTGACATTGTGACATATTGACATTCTGGAATTGTGGCAGAATGTCATTCGGACAAACTGACATTGTGACATTGTGACATTCTCACATTCTGACATTCTGACATTCTAGCATTTTGACATAGCGACATTCTGGAATTGTGGCAACCTGTTATTCTGACATTTTGATATTGTGACATTCTCAAATTCTGACATTCTAACATTCTAGCATAGAGACATATTGACATGCTGGAATTATGGCAACCCGTCAATCTGACAATCTGACATTGTGACATTCTCACATTCTGACATTCTGACATTCTAGCATTGTGAAATAGTGATATTCTGAAATTGTAGCAAACTGTCATTCGTACAAACTGATCTTGTGACATTGTGTCATTCTCACATTGTGACATTTTGATATTCTTGCATAGTGACATAGTGACATTCTGGAATTGTGGCAACCTGTCATTCTGACATTCCGACATTGCGACATTCTCACATTCTGACATTCTAATATTGTGACACAGTGACATTCTGGTATTGTGGCAACCTGTCATTCTGAAATTCTGATATTGTGACATTCTCACATTCTGACATTGTGACATTCTAGATTTGTGACATAGTGACATTCTGGAATTGTGGCAACCTGTCATTCTGACATTCTGACATTGTGACTTTCTGACTTTCTGACATTGTGACATTCTAGCATTGTGACATAGTGACATACTGGAATTGTGGCAACCTGACATTCTCCCATTGTGACATTGTGACATTCTCACATTCTGACATTTGTCATATTCTAGCATTGTGACATAGTGACATTCTGGAATTTTGGCAACCTGTCATTCTGACATTCAGGCATTGTGACTTTCTGACATTCTGACATTCTGACATTCTAGCATTGTGACATAGTGACATTCCGGAATTTTGGCAACCTGACAATCTGACATTCTGTCATTGTTACATTCTCACATTATGACATTCTTTAATTCTAGCATTGTGACATAGTGACATTCTGGAATTTTGGCAACCTGACAATCTGACATTGTGACATTGTGACATTCTCACATTCTGACATGCTGATATTCTCATATTCTTACTTTCTGACATTCTAGCATTGTGACATAGTGACATTCTGCAATTGTGGCAATCTGTCATTGTGACATTCTGACATTGTGATATTCTCACATTCTGACATACTGACATTCTAGCATTGTGAAATAGTTACATTCTGGAATTGTGGCAACCTGACTATCTGACATTCTGACATTGCTACATTCTCACATTATGACATTCAGACATTCTAGCATTGTGACATAGTGACATTCTGGAATTGTGGCAACCTGACATTCTCCCATTCTCACATTGTGAAATTCTATCATTGTGACATAGTGACATTCTAGAATTGTGGCAATCTGACATTCTGACATTCGGACATTGTGACATTCTCAAATTCTGACATTCTAACATTGTGACACAGTGACATTCTGGAATTGTGGCAACCTGACATTCTCCGATTGTGACATTGTGACTTTCTCAAATTCTGACATTGTGATATTCTAGCATTGTGACATAGTGACATTCTAGAATTGTGGCAACCTGTCATTCTGACATTCTAACATTGTGACTTTCTGACTTTCTGACATTGTGACATTCTAGCATGGTGACATAGTCTCAATTCTAGCATTCTAGCATTGTGACATTCTAGCATTGTGACATAGTGACATTCTGGAATTTTGGCAACCTGACAATCTGACATACTGACATAGTTACATTCTCACATTATGACATTCATTCTTTCTAGCATTGTGACATAGTGACATTCTGGAATTGTGGCAACCTGTCATTTTACATTCTGACATTGTCACTTTCTGACGTTCTGACATTCTGACATTCTAGCATTGTGAAATAGTGACATTCTGGAATTTTGGAAACCGGATATACTCCCATTCTCATATTATGACATTCGAGCATTGTGACATAGTGACATTCTGGAATTGTGGCAACCTGACATACTGGCATTCGGACATTTTGATATTCTCAAATTCTGACATTCTAACACTGTGACACAGTGAAATTCTGGAGTTGTGGCAACCTGACATTCTCCCATTGTGACATTGTGACATTCTCACATTCTGACATTTGTCATATTCTAGCATTGTGACATAGTGATATTCTGGAATTTTGGCAACCTGTCATTCTGACATTCAGGCATTTTGACTTTCTGACTTTCTGACATTGTGACATTCTAGCATTGTGACATAGTGACATTCTGGAATTGTGGCAACCTGACAATCTGATATTCTGACATTGTTACTTTCTCACATTATGACATTCATTCATTCTAGCATTGTGACATAGTGACATTCTGGAATTATGGCAACCTGTCATTATACATTCTGACATTGTCACTTTCTGACATTCTGACATTCTGACATTCTAGCATTGTGACATAGTGACATTCTGCAATTGTGGCAACCTGTCATTGTGACATTCTGACATTGTGATATTCTCACATTCTGACATACTGACATTCTAGCATTGTGACATAGTTACATTCTGGAATTGTGGCAACCTGACAATCTCACATTCTGACATTGCTACATTCTCACATTATGACATTCAGAAATTCTAGCATTGTGACATAGTGACATTCTGGAATTGTGGCAACCTGACATTCTCCCATTCTCACATTTTGAAATTCTAGCATTGTGACATAGTGACATTCTAGAATTGTGGCAATCTGACATTCTGACACTCGGACATTGTGACATTCTCAAATTCTGACATTCTAACATTGTGACACAGTGACATTCTGGAATTGTGGCAACCTGACATTCTCCGATTGTGACATTGTGACTTTCTCAAATTCTGACATTCTAACATTGTGACACAGTGACATTCTAGAATTGTGGCAACCTGACAATCTGACATTCTGACATTGTGACATTCTCACATTATGACATTCAGACATTCTAGCATTGTGACATAGTGACAATCTGGAATTGTGGCAACCAGACTTTCTCCCATTCTGACATTTTGAAATTCTAGCATTGTGACATAGTGACATTCTCCCATTGTGACATTCTGATATTCTCACATTGTGACATTCTGACATTCTGACTTTCTGACATTCTGACATTCTAGCATTGTGACATAATGACATTCCAGTATTGTGGCAACCTGACATTCTGACATTCTGACATTGTGACATTATAACATCCTGACATTATGACATTCGAGCATTGTGACTTAGTGACATTTTGCGGTTTTCAAAACCTGTCATTCTGACATTCTGACGTTGTGACATTCTCACATTTTGACATTCTGACATTCTAGCATTGTGATATAATGACATTCTGGAATTGTGGCCACCTGTCATTCTGACATTCTGACATTGTGACTTTCTGACTTTCTGATATTGTGACATTCTAGCATTGTGACATAGTGACATACTGGAATTGTGGCAACCTGACAATCTGACATTCTGACATTGTGACATTCTCACATTCCTACATTCTGACATTGTAGCATTGTGATATAGCTACATTCTGGATTTGTGGCAACGTGATATTCTCCCATTCTGACACTGTGAAATTCTGACATTGTGACATATTGACATTCTGGAATTGTGACAGAATGTCATTCGGACAAACTGACATTGTGACATTGTGATATTCTCACATTCTGACATTCTGACATTCTAGCATTTTGACATAGTGACATTCTGGAATTGTGGCAACCTGTTATTCCGACATTTTGATATTGTGACATTCTCAAATTCTGACATTCTAACATTCTAGCATAGAGACATATTGACATGCTGGAATTATGGCAACCCGTCAATCTGACAATCTGACATTGTGACATTCTCACATTCTGACATTCTGACATTCTAGCATTGTGAAATAGTGATATTCTGAAATTGTAGCAAACTGTCATTCGTACAAACTGATCTTGTGACATTGTGACATTCTCACATTGTGACATTCTGATATTCTAGCATAGTGACATAGTGACATTCTGGAGTTCTGGCAACCTGTCATTCTGACATTCCGACATTGCGACATTCTCACATTCTGACATTCTAATATTGTGACACAGTGACATTCTGGAATTGTGGCAACCTGACATTCTCCCAATGTGACATTGTGACATTCTCACATTCTGACATTTGTCACATTCTAGCATTGTGACATAGTGACATTCTGGAATTTTGGCAACCTGTCATTCTGACATTCTGACATTGTAACAATCTCACATTATGACATTCAGACAATCTAGCATTGTGATATAGTGACATTCCGGAATTGTGGCAACCTGACAATCTGACATTCTTACATTCTCACATTTTGACATTCATTCATTCTAGCATTGTGACATAGTGACATTCTGGAATTGTGGCAACCTGACATTCTCCCATTGCGACATGTGACATTATAACATTCTGACATTATGACATTCGAGCATTGTGACATAGTGACATTTTGCGACTTTGAAAACCTGTCATTCTGACTTTCTGACATTGTGACATTCTCACATTTTGACATTCTGACATACTGGCATTGTGATATATTGACATTCTAGAATTGTGGCTACCTGGCATTCTGACGTTCTGTCATTGTGACTTTCTGACATTCTGACACTCTGAATTCAAGCATGGTAACATAGTGACATTCTGGAATTGTGGCAAACTGTAATTCGGACAAACTTACATTGTGACATTGTGACATTTCCACATTCTGACATTCTGACATTCTAGCATTTTGACATAGTGACATTCAGGAATTTTGGCAACCTGACATTCTCCCATTGTGACATTGTGACATTCTCATATTTTGATATTGTGACATTCTAGCATTGTGACATAGTGACATTCCGAAATTGTGGCAACCTGATATTCTGAAATTCGGACATTGTGAAATTATGACATTTTGACATAGTGTCATTTTGGAATTGTGGCAACCTGACATTCTGACATTCTGGCATTGTGAAATTCTCACATTATGACATTCTGACATTCTAGAATTGTGACATAGTGATATTCTGGTATTGAGGCAACCTGTCATTCTGACATTCTGACATTCTAGCATTGTGACATAGTGACATTCTGGAATTGTGGCAGCCTATCATTCTGACATTCTGACATTGTAATATTCTAACATTCTGACATTCTGACATTGTATAAATGTGGCAACCTGACATTCTGGAATTGTGGCAACCTGACATTCTGAATATTATGACATTGTGATATTCTCACATTTTGACATACTGACATTCTAGCATTGTGACATAGTGACATTCTGGAATTATGGCAACCTGTCATTCTGACATAGTGCCGTTGTGACATTTTCCCATTCTGACATTCTGACATTCTAGCATTGTGGCTTAGTGACATTCAGGAATTGTGGTAACCTGTCATTCTGACATTCGGACATTGTGACTTTCTCACATTCAGACTATCTGACATTCTAGAATTGTGACATAGTGAAATTCTGGAATTGTGGCAACCTGTCATTCTGACATTGTGACATTGATACTTTCTGACATTCTGACATTGTTACATTCTCACATTCTGACATTCTAGCATTGTGACATAGTGACATTCAGGAATTGTGGCAACCTGACATTCTGGCATTGTGACATTGTGATATTTTCACATTCTGTCATTCCAGCATTGTGACATAATGACATTCCGGAATTGTGGCAACCTGACATTCTGACATTCTGACATTGTGACTTTCTGACTTTCTGACATTGTGACATTCTAGCATTGTGACATAGTGACATACTGGAATTGTGGCAACCTGACAATCTGACATTCTGACATAGTGACACTCTCACATTATGACATTCAGACATTTTAGCATTGTGACATAGTGACATTCTGGAATTTTGGAAACCGGATATACTCCCATTATCATATTGTGACATTCGAGCATTGTGACATAGTGACATTCTGGAATTGTGGCAACCTGACATACTGGCATTCGGACATTTTGACATTCTCAAATTCTGACATTCTAACACTGTGACACAGTGAAATTCTGGAGTTGTGGCAACCTGACATTCTCCCATTGTGACATTGTGACATTCTCACATTCTGACATTTGTCATATTCTCGCATTGTGACATAGTGACATTCTGGAATTGTGGCAACCTGTCATATTACATTCTGACATTGTCACTTTCTGACATTCTGACATTCAGACATTTTAGCATTGTGACATAGTGACATTCTGGAATTTTGGAAACCGGATATACTCCCATTCTCATATTATGACATTCGAGCATTGTGACATAGTGACATTCTGGAATTGTGGCAACCTGACATACTGGCATTCGGACATTATGACATTCTCAAATTCTGACATTCTAACACTGTGACACAGTGAAATTCTGGAGTTGTGGCAACCTGACATTCTCCCATTGTGACATTGTGACATTCTCACATTCTGACATTTGTCATATTCTAGCATTGTGACATAGTGACATTCTGGAATTGTGGCAACCTGACAATCTGACATTCTGACATTGCTACATTCTCACATTATGACATTCAGACATTCTAGCATTGTGACATAGTGACATTCTGGAATTGTGGCAACCTGTCATTCTCCCATTCTCACATTGTGAAATTCTAGCATTGTGACATAGTGACATTCTAGAATTGTGGCAATCTGACATTCTGACATTCGGACATTGTGACATTCTCAAATTCTGACATTCTAACATTGTGACACAGTGACATTCTGGAATTGTGGCAACCTGACATTCTCCGATTGTGACATTGTGACTTTCTCAAATTCTGACATTCTAACATTGTGACACAGTGACATTCTAGAATTGTGGCAACCTGACTATCTGACATTCTGACATTGTGACATTCTCACATTATGACATTCAGACATTCTAGCATTGTGACATAGTGACAATCTGGAATTGTGGCAACCAGACTTTCTCCCATTCTGACATTTTGAAATTCTAGCATTGTGACATAGTGACATTCTCCCATTGTGACATTCTGACATTCTCACATTGTGACATTCTGACATTCTGACTTTCTGACATTCTGACATTCTAGCATTGTGACATAATGACATTCCGGAATTGTGGCAACCTGACATTCTGACATTCTGACATTGTGACATTATAACATCCTGACATTATAACATTCGAGCATTGTGACTTAGTGACATTTTGCGGCTTTGAAAACCTGTCATTCTGACATTCTGACGTTGTGACATTCTCACATTTTGACATTCTGACATTCTAGCATTGTGATATAATGACATTCTGGAATTGTGGCCACCTGTCATTCTGACATTCTGACATTGTGACTTTCTGACATTCTGACGTTCTGAAATTCAAGCACGGTGACATAGTGACATTCTGGAATTGTGGCAACATGACAATCTGACATTCTGACATTGTGACATTCTCACATTCCTACATTCTGACATTGTAGCATTGTGATATAGCTACATTCTGGATTTGTGGCAACGTGATATTCTCCCATTCTGACACTGTGAAATTCTGACATTGTGACATATTGACATTCTGGAATTGTGGCAGAATGTCATTCGGACAAACTGACATTGTGACATTGTGATATTCTCACATTCTGACATTCTGACATTCTAGCATTTTGACATAGTGACATTCTGGAATTGTGGCAACCTGTTATTCTGACATTTTGATATTGTGACATTCTCAAATTCTGACATTCTAACATTCTAGCATAGAGACATATTGACATGCTGGAATTATGGCAACCCGTCAATCTGACAATCTGACATTGTGACATTCTCACATTCTGACATTCTGACATTCTAGCATTGTGAAATAGTGATATTCTGAAATTGTAGCAAACTGTCATTCGTACAAACTGATCTTGTGACATTGTGACATTCTCACATTGTGACATTCTGATATTCTAGCATAGTGACATAGTGACATTCTGGAGTTCTGGCAACCTGTCATTCTGACATTCCGACATTGCGACATTCTCACATTCTGACATTCTAATATTGTGACACAGTGACATTCTGGAATTGTGGCAACCTGTCATTCTGAAATTCTGATATTGTGACATTCTCACATTCTGACATTGTGACATTCTAGATTTGTGACATAGTGACATTCTGGAATTGTGGCAACCTGTCATTCTGACATTCTGACATTGTGACTTTCTGACTTTCTGACATTGTGACATTCTAGCATTGTGACATAGTGACATACTGGAATTGTGGCAACCTGACATTCTCCCATTGTGACATTGTGACATTCTCACATTCTGACATTTGTCATATTCTAGCATTGTGACATAGTGACATTCTGGAATTTTGGCAACCTGTCATTCTGACATTCAGGCATTGTGACTTTCTGACTTTCTGACATTGTGACATTCTAGCATTGTGACATAGTGACATTCTGGAATTGTGGCAACCTGACAATGTGATATTCTGACATTGTTACTTTCTCACATTATGACATACATTCATTCTAGCATTGTGACATAGTGACATTCTGGAATTGTGGCAACCTGTCATTATACATTCCTACATTGTGACTTTCTGACATTCTGACATTCTGACATTCTAGCATTGTGACATAGTGACATTCCGGAATTTTGGCAACCTGACAATCTGACATTCTGTCATTGTTACATTCTCACATTATGACATTCTTTAATTCTAGCATTGTGACATAGTGACATTCTGGAATTGTGGCAACCTGACAATCTGACATTGTGACATTGTGACATTCTCACATTCTGACATGCTGATATTCTCATATTCTTACTTTCTGACATTCTAGCATTGTGACATAGTGACATTCTGCAATTGTGGCAATCTGTCATTGTGACATTCTGACATTGTGATATTCTCACATTCTGACATACTGACATTCTAGCATTGTGAAATAGTTACATTCTGGAATTGTGGCAACCTGACTATCTGACATTCTGACATTGCTACATTCTCACATTATGACATTCAGACATTCTAGCATTGTGACATAGTGACATTCTGGAATTGTGGCAACCTGACATTCTCCCATTCTCACATTGTGAAATTCTATCATTGTGACATAGTGACATTCTAGAATTGTGGCAATCTGACATTCTGACATTCGGACATTGTGACATTCTCAAATTCTGACATTCTAACATTGTGACACTGTGACATTCTGGAATTGTGGCAACCTGACATTCTCCGATTGTGACATTGTGACTTTCTCAAATTCTGACATTGTGATATTCTAGCATTGTGACATAGTGACATTCTAGAATTGTGGCAACCTGTCATTCTGACATTCTAACATTGTGACTTTCTGACTTTCTGACATTGTGACATTCTAGCATGGTGACATAGTCTCAATTCTAGCATTCTAGCATTGTGACATTCTAGCATTGTGACATAGTGACATTCTGGAATTTTGGCAACCTGACAATCTGACATACTGACATAGTTACATTCTCACATTATGACATTCATTCTTTCTAGCATTGTGACATAGTGACATTCTGGAATTGTGGCAACCTGTCATTTTACATTCTGACATTGTCACTTTCTGACGTTCTGACATTCTGACATTCTAGCATTGTGAAATAGTGACATTCTGGAATTTTGGAAACCGGATATACTCCCATTCTCATATTATGACATTCGAGCATTGTGACATAGTGACATTCTGGAATTGTGGCAACCTGACATACTGGCATTCGGACATTTTGATATTCTCAAATTCTGACATTCTAACACTGTGACACAGTGAAATTCTGGAGTTGTGGCAACCTGACATTCTCCCATTGTGACATTGTGACATTCTCACATTCTGACATTTGTCATATTCTAGCATTGTGACATAGTGATATTCTGGAATTTTGGCAACCTGTCATTCTGACATTCAGGCATTTTGACTTTCTGACTTTCTGACATTGTGACATTCTAGCATTGTGACATAGTGACATTCTGGAATTGTGGCAACCTGACAATCTGATATTCTGCCATTGTTACTTTCTCACATTATGACATTCATTCATTCTAGCATTGTGACATAGTGACATTCTGGAATTATGGCAACCTGTCATTTTACATTCTGACATTGTCACTTTCTGACATTCTGACATTCTGACATTCTAGCATTGTGACATAGTGACATTCTGCAATTGTGGCAACCTGTCATTGTGACATTCTGACATTGTGATATTCTCACATTCTGACATACTGACATTCTAGCATTGTGACATAGTTACATTCTGGAATTGTGGCAACCTGACAATCTCACATTCTGACATTGCTACATTCTCACATTATGACATTCAGAAATTCTAGCATTGTGACATAGTGACATTCTGGAATTGTGGCAACCTGACATTCTCCCATTCTCACATTTTGAAATTCTAGCATTGTGACATAGTGACATTCTAGAATTGTGGCAATCTGACATTCTGACACTCGGACATTGTGACATTCTCAAATTCTGACATTCTAACATTGTGACACAGTGACATTCTGGAATTGTGGCAACCTGACATTCTCCGATTGTGACATTGTGACTTTCTCAAATTCTGACATTCTAACATTGTGACACAGTGACATTCTAGAATTGTGGCAACCTGACAATCTGACATTCTGACATTGTGACATTCTCACATTATGACATTCAGACATTCTAGCATTGTGACATAGTGACAATCTGGAATTGTGGCAACCAGACTTTCTCCCATTCTGACATTTTGAAATTCTAGCATTGTGACATAGTGACATTCTCCCATTGTGACATTCTGATATTCTCACATTGTGACATTCTGACATTCTGACTTTCTGACATTCTGACATTCTAGCATTGTGACATAATGACATTCCAGTATTGTGGCAACCTGACATTCTGACATTCTGACATTGTGACATTATAACATCCTGACATTATGACATTCGAGCATTGTGACTTAGTGACATTTTGCGGCTTTCAAAACCTGTCATTCTGACATTCTGACGTTGTGACATTCTCACATTTTGACATTCTGACATTCTAGCATTGTGATATAATGACATTCTGGAATTGTGGCCACCTGTCATTCTGACATTCTGACATTGTGACTTTCTGACTTTCTGATATTGTGACATTCTAGCATTGTGACATAGTGACATACTGGAATTGTGGAACCTGACAATCTGACATTCTGACATTGTGACATTCTCACATTCCTACATTCTGACATTGTAGCATTGTGATATAGCTACATTCTGGATTTGTGGCAACGTGATATTCTCCCATTCTGACACTGTGAAATTCTGACATTGTGACATATTGACATTCTGGAATTGTGGCAGAATGTCATTCGGACAAACTGACATTGTGACATTGTGATATTCTCACATTCTGACATTCTGACATTCTAGCATTTTGACATAGTGACATTCTGGAATTGTGGCAACCTGTTATTCCGACATTTTGATATTGTGATATTCTCAAATTCTGACATTCTAACATTCTAGCATAGAGACATATTGACATGCTGGAATTATGGCAACCCGTCAATCTGACAATCTGACATTGTGACATTCTCACATTCTGACATTCTGACATTCTAGCATTGTGAAATAGTGATATTCTGAAATTGTAGCAAACTGTCATTCGTACAAACTGATCTTGTGACATTGTGACATTCTCACATTGTGACATTCTGATATTCTAGCATAGTGACATAGTGACATTCTGGAGTTCTGGCAACCTGTCATTCTGACATTCCGACATTGCGACATTCTCACATTCTGACATTCTAATATTGTGACACAGTGACATTCTGGAATTGTGGCAACCTGACATTCTCCCAATGTGACATTGTGACATTCTCACATTCTGACATTTGTCACATTCTAGCATTGTGACATAGTGACATTCTGGAATTTTGGCAACCTGTCATTCTGACATTCTGACATTGTAACAATCTCACATTATGACATTCAGACAATCTAGCATTGTGATATAGTGAAATTCTGGAATTGTGGCAACCTGACAATCTGACATTCTTACATTCTCACATTTTGACATTCATTCATTCTAGCATTGTGACATAGTGACATTCTGGAATTGTGGCAACCTGACATTCTCCCATTGCGACATGTGACATTATAACATTCTGACATTATGACATTCGAGCATTGTGACATAGTGACATTTTGCGACTTTGAAAACCTGTCATTCTGACTTTCTGACATTGTGACATTCTCACATTTTGACATTCTGACATACTGGCATTGTGATATATTGACATTCTAGAATTGTGGCTACCTGGCATTCTGACGTTCTGTCATTGTGACTTTCTGACATTCTGACACTCTGAATTCAAGCATGGTAACATAGTGACATTCTGGAATTGTGGCAAACTGTAATTCGGACAAACTTACATTGTGACATTGTGACATTTCCACATTCTGACATTCTGACATTCTAGCATTTTGACATAGTGACATTCAGGAATTTTGGCAACCTGACATTCTCCCATTGTGACATTGTGACATTCTCATATTTTGATATTGTGACATTCTAGCATTGTGACATAGTGACATTCCGAAATTGTGGCAACCTGATATTCTGAAATTCGGACATTGTGAAATTATGACATTTTGACATAGTGTCATTTTGGAATTGTGGCAACCTGACATTCTGACATTCTGGCATTGTGAAATTCTCACATTATGACATTCTGACATTCTAGAATTGTGACATAGTGATATTCTGGTATTGAGGCAACCTGTCATTCTGACATTCTGACATTCTAGCATTGTGAGATAGTGACATTCTGGAATTGTGGCAGCCTATCATTCTGACATTCTGACATTGTAATATTCTAACATTCTGACATTCTGACATTGTATAAATGTGGCAACCTGACATTCTGGAATTGTGGCAACCTGACATTCTGAATATTATGACATTGTGATATTCTCACATTTTGACATACTGACATTCTAGCATTGTGACATAGTGACATTCTGGAATTATGGCAACCTGTCATTCTGACATAGTGCCGTTGTGACATTTTCACATTCTGACATTCTGACATTCTAGCATTGTGGCTTAGTGACATTCAGGAATTGTGGTAACCTGTCATTCTGACATTCGGACATTGTGACTTTCTCACATTCAGACAATCTGACATTCTAGAATTGTGACATAGTGAAATTCTGGAATTGTGGCAACCTGTCATTCTGACATTGTGACATTGATACTTTCTGACATTCTGACATTGTTACATTCTCACATTCTGACATTCTAGCATTGTGACATAGTGACATTCAGGAATTGTGGCAACCTGACATTCTGGCATTGTGACATTGTGATATTTTCACATTCTGTCATTCCAGCATTGTGACATAATGACATTCCGGAATTGTGGCAACCTGACATTCTGACATTGTGACTTTCTGACATTCTGACATTATGACATTCGAGCATTGTGACATAATGACATTTTGCGACTTTGAAAACCTGTCATTCTGACATTCTGACGTTGTGACATTCTCACATTTTGACATTCTGACATTCTAGCATTGTGACATAGTGATAGTCTGGAATTGTGGCAACCTGTCATTCTGACATTCTGACATTGTGACTTTCTCAGATTCCTACATTGTGACATTGTAGCATTGTGATATAGTTACATTCAGGAATTGTGGCAACCTGACATTCTTCCATTCTGACATTGTGAAATTCTGACATTGTGACATATTGACATTCTGGAATTGTGGCAGAATGTCATTCGGACAAACTGACATTGTGACATTGTGACATTCTCACATTCTGACATTCTGACATTCTAGCATTTTGACATAGCGACATTCTGGAATTGTGGCAACCTGTTATTCTGACATTTTGATATTGTGACATTCTCAAATTCTGACATTCTAACATTCTAGCATAGAGACATATTGACATGCTGGAATTATGGCAACCCGTCAATCTGACAATCTGACATTGTGACATTCTCACATTCTGACATTCTGACATTCTAGCATTGTGAAATAGTGATATTCTGAAATTGTAGCAAACTGTCATTCGTACAAACTGATCTTGTGACATTGTGTCATTCTCACATTGTGACATTTTGATATTCTTGCATAGTGACATAGTGACATTCTGGAATTGTGGCAACCTGTCATTCTGACATTCCGACATTGCGACATTCTCACATTCTGACATTCTAATATTGTGACACAGTGACATTCTGGTATTGTGGCAACCTGTCATTCTGAAATTCTGATATTGTGACATTCTCACATTCTGACATTGTGACATTCTAGATTTGTGACATAGTGACATTCTGGAATTGTGGCAACCTGTCATTCTGACATTCTGACATTGTGACTTTCTGACTTTCTGACATTGTGACATTCTAGCATTGTGACATAGTGACATACTGGAATTGTGGCAACCTGACATTCTCCCATTGTGACATTGTGACATTCTCACATTCTGACATTTGTCATATTCTAGCATTGTGACATAGTGACATTCTGGAATTTTGGCAACCTGTCATTCTGACATTCAGGCATTGTGACTTTCTGACATTCTGACATTCTGACATTCTAGCATTGTGACATAGTGACATTCCGGAATTTTGGCAACCTGACAATCTGACATTCTGTCATTGTTACATTCTCACATTATGACATTCTTTAATTCTAGCATTGTGACATAGTGACATTCTGGAATTTTGGCAACCTGACAATCTGACATTGTGACATTGTGACATTCTCACATTCTGACATGCTGATATTCTCATATTCTTACTTTCTGACATTCTAGCATTGTGACATAGTGACATTCTGCAATTGTGGCAATCTGTCATTGTGACATTCTGACATTGTGATATTCTCACATTCTGACATACTGACATTCTAGCATTGTGAAATAGTTACATTCTGGAATTGTGGCAACCTGACTATCTGACATTCTGACATTGCTACATTCTCACATTATGACATTCAGACATTCTAGCATTGTGACATAGTGACATTCTGGAATTGTGGCAACCTGACATTCTCCCATTCTCACATTGTGAAATTCTATCATTGTGACATAGTGACATTCTAGAATTGTGGCAATCTGACATTCTGACATTCGGACATTGTGACATTCTCAAATTCTGACATTCTAACATTGTGACACAGTGACATTCTGGAATTGTGGCAACCTGACATTCTCCGATTGTGACATTGTGACTTTCTCAAATTCTGACATTGTGATATTCTAGCATTGTGACATAGTGACATTCTAGAATTGTGGCAACCTGTCATTCTGACATTCTAACATTGTGACTTTCTGACTTTCTGACATTGTGACATTCTAGCATGGTGACATAGTCTCAATTCTAGCATTCTAGCATTGTGACATTCTAGCATTGTGACATAGTGACATTCTGGAATTTTGGCAACCTGACAATCTGACATACTGACATAGTTACATTCTCACATTATGACATTCATTCTTTCTAGCATTGTGACATAGTGACATTCTGGAATTGTGGCAACCTGTCATTTTACATTCTGACATTGTCACTTTCTGACGTTCTGACATTCTGACATTCTAGCATTGTGAAATAGTGACATTCTGGAATTTTGGAAACCGGATATACTCCCATTCTCATATTATGACATTCGAGCATTGTGACATAGTGACATTCTGGAATTGTGGCAACCTGACATACTGGCATTCGGACATTTTGATATTCTCAAATTCTGACATTCTAACACTGTGACACAGTGAAATTCTGGAGTTGTGGCAACCTGACATTCTCCCATTGTGACATTGTGACATTCTCACATTCTGACATTTGTCATATTCTAGCATTGTGACATAGTGATATTCTGGAATTTTGGCAACCTGTCATTCTGACATTCAGGCATTTTGACTTTCTGACTTTCTGACATTGTGACATTCTAGCATTGTGACATAGTGACATTCTGGAATTGTGGCAACCTGACAATCTGATATTCTGACATTGTTACTTTCTCACATTATGACATTCATTCATTCTAGCATTGTGACATAGTGACATTCTGGAATTATGGCAACCTGTCATTATACATTCTGACATTGTCACTTTCTGACATTCTGACATTCTGACATTCTAGCATTGTGACATAGTGACATTCTGCAATTGTGGCAACCTGTCATTGTGACATTCTGACATTGTGATATTCTCACATTCTGACATACTGACATTCTAGCATTGTGACATAGTTACATTCTGGAATTGTGGCAACCTGACAATCTCACATTCTGACATTGCTACATTCTCACATTATGACATTCAGAAATTCTAGCATTGTGACATAGTGACATTCTGGAATTGTGGCAACCTGACATTCTCCCATTCTCACATTTTGAAATTCTAGCATTGTGACATAGTGACATTCTAGAATTGTGGCAATCTGACATTCTGACACTCGGACATTGTGACATTCTCAAATTCTGACATTCTAACATTGTGACACAGTGACATTCTGGAATTGTGGCAACCTGACATTCTCCGATTGTGACATTGTGACTTTCTCAAATTCTGACATTCTAACATTGTGACACAGTGACATTCTAGAATTGTGGCAACCTGACAATCTGACATTCTGACATTGTGACATTCTCACATTATGACATTCAGACATTCTAGCATTGTGACATAGTGACAATCTGGAATTGTGGCAACCAGACTTTCTCCCATTCTGACATTTTGAAATTCTAGCATTGTGACATAGTGACATTCTCCCATTGTGACATTCTGATATTCTCACATTGTGACATTCTGACATTCTGACTTTCTGACATTCTGACATTCTAGCATTGTGACATAATGACATTCCAGTATTGTGGCAACCTGACATTCTGACATTCTGACATTGTGACATTATAACATCCTGACATTATGACATTCGAGCATTGTGACTTAGTGACATTTTGCGGTTTTCAAAACCTGTCATTCTGACATTCTGACGTTGTGACATTCTCACATTTTGACATTCTGACATTCTAGCATTGTGATATAATGACATTCTGGAATTGTGGCCACCTGTCATTCTGACATTCTGACATTGTGACTTTCTGACTTTCTGATATTGTGACATTCTAGCATTGTGACATAGTGACATACTGGAATTGTGGCAACCTGACAATCTGACATTCTGACATTGTGACATTCTCACATTCCTACATTCTGACATTGTAGCATTGTGATATAGCTACATTCTGGATTTGTGGCAACGTGATATTCTCCCATTCTGACACTGTGAAATTCTGACATTGTGACATATTGACATTCTGGAATTGTGACAGAATGTCATTCGGACAAACTGACATTGTGACATTGTGATATTCTCACATTCTGACATTCTGACATTCTAGCATTTTGACATAGTGACATTCTGGAATTGTGGCAACCTGTTATTCCGACATTTTGATATTGTGACATTCTCAAATTCTGACATTCTAACATTCTAGCATAGAGACATATTGACATGCTGGAATTATGGCAACCCGTCAATCTGACAATCTGACATTGTGACATTCTCACATTCTGACATTCTGACATTCTAGCATTGTGAAATAGTGATATTCTGAAATTGTAGCAAACTGTCATTCGTACAAACTGATCTTGTGACATTGTGACATTCTCACATTGTGACATTCTGATATTCTAGCATAGTGACATAGTGACATTCTGGAGTTCTGGCAACCTGTCATTCTGACATTCCGACATTGCGACATTCTCACATTCTGACATTCTAATATTGTGACACAGTGACATTCTGGAATTGTGGCAACCTGACATTCTCCCAATGTGACATTGTGACATTCTCACATTCTGACATTTGTCACATTCTAGCATTGTGACATAGTGACATTCTGGAATTTTGGCAACCTGTCATTCTGACATTCTGACATTGTAACAATCTCACATTATGACATTCAGACAATCTAGCATTGTGATATAGTGACATTCCGGAATTGTGGCAACCTGACAATCTGACATTCTTACATTCTCACATTTTGACATTCATTCATTCTAGCATTGTGACATAGTGACATTCTGGAATTGTGGCAACCTGACATTCTCCCATTGCGACATGTGACATTATAACATTCTGACATTATGACATTCGAGCATTGTGACATAGTGACATTTTGCGACTTTGAAAACCTGTCATTCTGACTTTCTGACATTGTGACATTCTCACATTTTGACATTCTGACATACTGGCATTGTGATATATTGACATTCTAGAATTGTGGCTACCTGGCATTCTGACGTTCTGTCATTGTGACTTTCTGACATTCTGACACTCTGAATTCAAGCATGGTAACATAGTGACATTCTGGAATTGTGGCAAACTGTAATTCGGACAAACTTACATTGTGACATTGTGACATTTCCACATTCTGACATTCTGACATTCTAGCATTTTGACATAGTGACATTCAGGAATTTTGGCAACCTGACATTCTCCCATTGTGACATTGTGACATTCTCATATTTTGATATTGTGACATTCTAGCATTGTGACATAGTGACATTCCGAAATTGTGGCAACCTGATATTCTGAAATTCGGACATTGTGAAATTATGACATTTTGACATAGTGTCATTTTGGAATTGTGGCAACCTGACATTCTGACATTCTGGCATTGTGAAATTCTCACATTATGACATTCTGACATTCTAGAATTGTGACATAGTGATATTCTGGTATTGAGGCAACCTGTCATTCTGACATTCTGACATTCTAGCATTGTGACATAGTGACATTCTGGAATTGTGGCAGCCTATCATTCTGACATTCTGACATTGTAATATTCTAACATTCTGACATTCTGACATTGTATAAATGTGGCAACCTGACATTCTGGAATTGTGGCAACCTGACATTCTGAATATTATGACATTGTGATATTCTCACATTTTGACATACTGACATTCTAGCATTGTGACATAGTGACATTCTGGAATTATGGCAACCTGTCATTCTGACATAGTGCCGTTGTGACATTTTCCCATTCTGACATTCTGACATTCTAGCATTGTGGCTTAGTGACATTCAGGAATTGTGGTAACCTGTCATTCTGACATTCGGACATTGTGACTTTCTCACATTCAGACTATCTGACATTCTAGAATTGTGACATAGTGAAATTCTGGAATTGTGGCAACCTGTCATTCTGACATTGTGACATTGATACTTTCTGACATTCTGACATTGTTACATTCTCACATTCTGACATTCTAGCATTGTGACATAGTGACATTCAGGAATTGTGGCAACCTGACATTCTGGCATTGTGACATTGTGATATTTTCACATTCTGTCATTCCAGCATTGTGACATAATGACATTCCGGAATTGTGGCAACCTGACATTCTGACATTGTGACTTTCTGACATTCTGACATTATGACATTCGAGCATTGTGACATAGTGACATTTTGCGACTTTGAAAACCTGTCATTCTGACATTCTGACGTTGTGACATTCTCACATTTTGACATTCTGACATTCTAGCATTGTGACATAGTGACATTCTGGAATTGTGGCAACCTGTCATTCTGACATTCTGACATTGTGATATTCTGGCATTCTGAAATTCTGAAATTCAAGCACGGTGACATAGTGATAGTCTGGAATTGTGACAACCTGACAATCTGACATTCTGACATTGTGACTTTCTCAGATTCCTACATTGTGACATTGTAGCATTGTGATATAGTTACATTCAGGAATTGTGGCAACCTGACATTCTTCCATTCTGACATTGTGAAATTCTGACATTGTGACATATTGACATTCTGGAATTGTGGCAAACTGTAATTCGGACAAACTGACATTGTGACATTGTGACATTCTCACATTCTGACATTCTGACATTCTAGCATTTTGACATAGCGACATTCTGGAATTGTGGCAACCTGTTATTCTGACATTTTGATATTGTGACATTCTCAAATTCTGACATTCTAACATTCTAGCATAGAGACATATTGACATGCTGGAATTATGGCAACCCGTCAATCTGACAATCTGACATTGTGACATTCTCACATTCTGACATTCTGACATTCTAGCATTGTGAAATAGTGATATTCTGAAATTGTAGCAAACTGTCATTCGTACAAACTGATCTTGTGACATTGTGTCATTCTCACATTGTGACATTTTGATATTCTTGCATAGTGACATAGTGACATTCTGGAATTGTGGCAACCTGTCATTCTGACATTCCGACATTGCGACATTCTCACATTCTGACATTCTAATATTGTGACACACTGACATTCTGGTATTGTGGCAACCTGTCATTCTGAAATTCTGATATTGTGACATTCTCACATTCTGACATTGTGACATTCTAGATTTGTGACATAGTGACATTTTGGAATTGTGGCAACCTGTCATTCTGACATTCTGACATTGTGACTTTCTGACTTTCTGATATTGTGACATTCTAGCATTGTGACATAGTGACATACTGGAATTGTGGCAACCTGACAATCTGACATTCTGACATAGTGACACTCCCACATTATGACATTCAGACATTTTAGCATTGTGACATACTGACATTCTGGAATTTTGGAAACCGGATATACTCCCATTCTCATATTATGACATTCGAGCATTGTGACATAGTGACATTCTGGAATTGTGGCAACCTGACATACTGGCATTCGGACATTTTGACATTCTCAAATTCTGACATTCTAACACTGTGACACAGTGAAATTCTGGAGTTGTGGCAACCTGACATTCTCCCATTGTGACATTGCGACATTCTCACATTCTGACATTTGTCATATTCTAGCATTGTGACATAGTGACATTCTGGAATTGTGGCAACCTCACAATCTGATATTCTGACATTGTTACTTTCTCACATTATGACATTCATTCATTCTAGCATTGTGACATAGTGACATTCTGGAATTTTGGAAACCGGATATACTCCCATTCTCATATTATGACATTCGAGCATTGTGACATAGTGACATTCTGGAATTGTGGCAACCTGACATACTGGCATTCGGACATTTTGACATTCTCAAATTCTGACATTCTAACACTGTGACACAGTGAAATTCTGGAGTTGTGGCAACATGACATTCTCCCATTGTGACATTGTGACATTCTCACATTCTGACATTTGTCATATTCTAGCATTGTGACATAGTGACATTCTGGAATTTTGGCAACCTGTCATTCTGACATTCAGGCATTGTGACTTTCTGACTTTCTGACATGGTGACATTCTAGCATTGTGACATAGTGACATTCTGGAATTGGGGCAACCTGTCATTTTACATTCTGACATTGTCACTTTTTGACATTCTGACATTCTGACATTCTAGCATTGTGACATAGTGACATTCTGGAATTGTGGCAACCTGTCATTCTGACATAGTGACGTTGTGACATTTTCACATTCTGACATTCTGACATTCTAGCATTGTGGCTTAGTGACATTCAGGAATTGTGGTAACCTGTCATTCTGACATTCGGACATTGTCACTTTTTGACATTCTGACATTCTGACATTCTAGCATTGTGACATAGTTACATTCTGGAATTGTGGCAACCTGTCATTCTGACATAGTGACGTTGTGACATTTTCACATTCTGACATTCTAGCATTGTGGCTTAGTGACATTCAGGAATTGTGGTAACCTGTCATTCTGACATTCGGACATTGTGACTTTCTCACATTCAGACTATCTGACATTCTAGAATTGTGACATAGTGGAATTCTGGAATTGTGGCAACCTGTCTTTCTGACATTGTGACATTGATACTTTCTGACATTCTGACATTGTTACATTCTCACATTCTGACATTGTAGCATTGTGACATAGTGACATTCAGGAATTGTGGCAACCTGACATTCTGGCATTGTGACATTGTGATATTTTCACATTCTGACATTCCAGCATTGTGACATAATGACATTCCGGAATTGTGGCAACCTGACATTCTGACATTGTGACTTTCTGACATTCTGACATTATGACATTCGAGCATTGTGACTTAGTGACATTTTGCGGCTTTGAAAACCTGTCATTCTGACATTCTGACGTTGTGACATTCTCTCATTTTGACATTCTGACATTCTAGCATTGTGATATAATGACATTCTGGAATTGTGGCCACCTGTCATTCTGACATTCTGACATTGTGACTTTCTGACATTCTGACGTTCTGAAATTCAAGCACGGTGACATAGTGACATTCTGGAATTGTGGCAACCTGACAATCTGACATTCTGACATTGTGACATTCTCACATTCCTACATTCTGACATTGTAGCATTGTGATATAGCTACATTCTGGATTTGTGGCAACGTGATATTCTCCCATTCTGACACTGTGAAATTCTGACATTGTGACATATTGACATTCTGGAATTGTGGCAGAATGTCATTCGGACAAACTGACATTGTGACATTGTGATATTCTCACATTCTGACATTCTGACATTCTAGCATTTTGACATAGTGACATTCTGGAATTGTGGCAACCTGTTATTCTGACATTTTGATATTGTGACATTCTCAAATTCTGACATTCTAACATTCTAGCATAGAGACATATTGACATGCTGGAATTATGGCAACCCGTCAATCTGACAATCTGACATTGTGACATTCTCACATTCTGACATTCTGACATTCTAGCATTGTGAAATAGTGATATTCTGAAATTGTAGCAAACTGTCATTCGTACAAACTGATCTTGTGACATTGTGACATTCTCACATTGTGACATTCTGATATTCTAGCATAGTGACATAGTGACATTCTGGAGTTCTGGCAACCTGTCATTCTGACATTCCGACATTGCGACATTCTCACATTCTGACATTCCAATATTGTGACATAGTGACATTCTGGAATTGTGGCAACCTGTCATTCTGAAATTCTGATATTGTGACATTCTCACATTCTGACATTGTGACATTCTAGATTTGTGACATAGTGACATTCTGGAATTGTGGCAACCTGACAATCTGACATTCTGACATAGTAACACTTTCACATTCTGACATTCAGACATTTTAGCATTGTGACATAGTGACATTCTGGAATTTTGGAAACCGGATATACTCCCATTCTCATATTATGACATTCGAGCATTGTGACATAGTGACATTCTGGAATTGTGGCAACCTGACATACTGGCATTCGGACATTTTGACATTCTCAAATTCTGACATTCTAACACTGTGACTTTCTGAAATTCTGGAGTTGTGTTAACCTGACATTCTCCCATTGTGACATTGTGACATTCTCACATTCTGACATTTGTCATATTCTAGCATTGTGACATACTGACATTCTGGAATTTTGGCAACCTGTCATTCTGACATTCAGGCATTGTGACTTTCTTACTTTCTGACATGGTGACATTCTAGCATTGTGACATAGTGACATTCTGGAATTGTGGCAACCTGACAATCTGACATTGTGACATTGTGACATTCCCACATTCTGACATGCTGATATTCTCATATTCTTACTTTCTGACATTCTAGCATTGTGACATAGTGACATTCTGCAATTGTGGCAACCTGTCATTGTGACATTCTGACATTGTGATATTCTCACATTCTGACATACTGACATTCTAGCATTGTGACATAGTGACATTCTAGAATTGTGGCAATCTGACATTCTGACATTCGGACATTGTGACATTCTCAAATTCTGACATTCTAACATTGTGACACAATGACATTCTGGAATTGTGGCAACCTGACATTCTCCGATTGTGACATTGTGACTTTCTCAAATTCTGACATGCTGATATTCTAGCATTGTGACATAGTGACATTCTAGAATTGTGGCAACCTGACAATCTGACATTCTGACATTGTGACATTCTCAAATTCTGACATTGTGATATTCTAGCATTGTGACATAGTGACATTCTAGAATTGTGGCAACCTGTCATTCTGACATTGTGACATTGATACTTTCTGACATTCTGACATTGTTACATTCTCACATTCTGACATTCTAGCATTGTGACATAGTGACATTCAGGAATTGTGGCAACCTGACATTCTGGCATTGTGACATTGTGATATTTTCACATTCTGTCATTCCAGCATTGTGACATAATGACATTCCGGAATTGTGGCAACCTGACATTCTGACATTGTGACTTTCTGACATTCTGACATTATGACATTCGAGCATTGTGACATAGTGACATTTTGCGACTTTGAAAACCTGTCATTCTGACATTCTGACGTTGTGACATTCTCACATTTTGACATTCTGACATTCTAGCATTGTGACATAGTGACATTCTGGAATTGTGGCAACCTGTCATTCTGACATTCTGACATTGTGACTTTCTGACATTCTGACGTTCTGAAATTCAAGCACGGCGACATAGTGATAGTCTGGAATTGTGACAACCTGACAATCTGACATTCTGACATTGTGACATTCTCACATTCCTACATTCTGACATTGTAGCATTGTGATATAGCTACATTCTGGATTTGTTGCAACGTGATATTCTCCCATTCTGACACTGTGAAATTCTGACATTGTGACATATTGACATTCTGGAATTGTGGCAGAATGTCATTCGGACAAACTGACATTGTGACATTGTGATATTCTCACATTCTGCCATTCTGACATTCTAGCATTCTGACATAGTGACATTCTGGAATTGTGGCAACCTGTTATTCTGACATTTTGATATTGTGACATTCTCAAATTCTGACATTCTAACATTCTAGCATAGAGACATATTGACATGCTGGAATTATGGCAACCCGTCAATCTGACAATCTGACATTGTGACATTCTCACATTCTGACATTCTGACATTCTAGCATTGTGAAATAGTGATATTCTGAAATTGTAGCAAACTGTCATTCGTACAAACTGATCTTGTGACATTGTGACATTCTCACATTGTGACATTCTTATATTCTAGCATAGTGACATAGTGACATTCTGGAGTTCTGGCAACCTGTCATTCTGACATTCCGACATCGCGACATTCTCACATTCTGACATTCCAATATTGTGACATAGTGACATTCTGGAATTGTGGCAACATGTCATTCTGACATTCTGATATTGTGACATTTTCACATTCTGACATTGTGACATTCTAGATTTGTGACATATTGACATTCTGGAATTGTGGCAACCTGACAATCTGACATTCTGACATAGTAACACTTTCACATTCTGACATTCAGATATTTTAGCATTGTGACATAGTGACATTCTGGAATTTTGGAAACCGGATATACTCCCATTCTCATATTATGACATTCGAGCATTGTGACATAGTGACATTCAGGAATTGTGGCAACCTGATATACTGGCTTTCGGACATTTTGACATTCTCAAATTCTGACATTCTAACACTGTGACACAGTGAAATTCTGGAGTTGTGGCAACCTGACATTCTCCCATTGTGACATTGTGACATTCTCACATTCTGACATTTGTCATATTCTAGCATTGTGACATAGTGACATTCTGGAATTTTGGCAACCTGTCATTCTGACATTCAGGCATTGTGACTTTCTTACTTTCTGACATGGTGACATTCTAGCATTGTGACATAGTGACATTCTGGAATTGTTGCAACCTGATAATCTGATATTCTGACATTGTTACTTTCTCACATTATGACATTCATTCATTCCAGCATTGTGACATAGTGACATTCTGGAATTGTGGCAACCTGTCATTTTACATTCTGACATTGTCACTTTCTGACATTCTGACATTCTGACATTCTGACATTCTAGCATTGTGAAATAGTGATATTCTGAAATTGTAGCAAACTGTCATTCGTACAAACTGATCTTGTGACATTGTGACATTCTCACATTGTGACATTCTGATATTCTAGCATAGTGACATAGTGACATTCTGGAGTTCTGGCAACCTGTCATTCTGACATTCCGACATTGCGACATTCTCACATTCTGACATTCCAATATTGTGACATAGTGACATTCTGGAATTGTGGCAACATGTCATTCTGACATTCTGATATTGTGACATTCTCACATTCTGACATTGTGACATTCTAGATTTGTGACATAGTGACATTCTGGAATTGTGGCAACCTGACAATCTGACATTCTGACATAGTAACACTTTCACATTCTGACATTCAGACATTTTAGCATTGTGACATAGTGACATTCTGGAATTTTGGAAACCGGATATACTCCCATTCTCATATTATGACATTCGAGCATTGTGACATAGTGACATTCTGGAATTGTGGCAACCTGACATACTGGCATTCGGACATTTTGACATTCTCAAATTCTGACATTCTAACACTGTGACACAGTGAAATTCTGGAGTTGTGGCAACCTGACATTCTCCCATTGTGACATTGTGACATTCTCACATTCTGACATTTGTCATATTCTAGCATTGTGACATACTGACATTCTGGAATTTTGGCAACCTGTCATTCTGACATTCAGGCATTGTGACTTTCTTACTTTCTGACATGGTGACATTCTAGCATTGTGACATAGTGACATTCTGGAATTGTTGCAACCTGATAATCTGATATTCTGACATTGTTACTTTCTCACATTATGACATTCATTCATTCCAGCATTGTGACATAGTGACATTCTGGAATTGTGGCAACCTGTCATTTTACATTCTGACATTGTCACTTTCTGACATTCTGACATTCTGACATTCTGACATTCTAGCATTGTGACATAGTGACATTCCGGAATATTGGCAACCTGAAAATCTGACATTCTGTCATTGTTACATTCTCACATTACGACATTCATTCATTCTAGCATTGTGACATAGTGACATTCTGGAATTGTGGCAACCTGACAATCTGACATTGTGACATTGTGACATTCTCACATTCTGACATGCTGATATTCTCATATTCTTACTTTCTGACATTCTAGCATTGTGACATAGTGACATTCTGCAATTGTGGCAACCTGTCATTGTGACATTCTGAAATTGTGATATTCTCACATTCTGACATACTGACATTCTAGCATTGTGACATAGTGACATTCTAGAATTGTGGCAATCTGACATTCTGACATTCGGACATTGTGACATTCTCAAATTCTGACATTCTAACATTGTGACACAATGACATTCTGGAATTGTGGCAACCTGACATTCTCCGATTGTGACATTGTGACTTTCTCAAATTCTGACATTGTGATATTCTAGCATTGTGACATAGTGACATTCTAGAATTGTGGCAACCTGACAATCTGACATTCTGACATTGTGACATTCTCAAATTCTGACATTGTGATATTCTAGCATTGTGACATAGTGACATTCTAGAATTGTGGCAACCTGTCATTCTGACATTGTGACATTGATACTTTCTGACATTCTGACATTGTTACATTCTCACATTCTGACATTCTAGCATTGTGACATAGTGACATTCAGGAATTGTGGCAACCTGACATTCTGGCATTGTGACATTGTGATATTTTCACATTCTGTCATTCCAGCATTGTGACATAATGACATTCCGGAATTGTGGCAACCTGACATTCTGACATTGTGACTTTCTGACATTCTGACATTATGACATTCGAGCATTGTGACATAGTGTCATTTTGCGACTTTGAAAACCTGTCATTCTGACATTCTGACGTTGTGACATTCTCACATTTTGACATTCTGACATTCTAGCATTGTGACATAGTGACATTCTGGAATTGTGGCAACCTGTCATTCTGACATTCTGACATTGTGACTTTCTGACATTCTGACGTTCTGAAATTCAAGCACGGCGACATAGTGATAGTCTGGAATTGTGGCAACCTGACAATCTGACATTCTGACATTGTGACATTCTCACATTCCTACATTCTGACATTGTAGCATTGTGATATAGCTACATTCTGGATTTGTGGCAACGTGATATTCTCCCATTCTGACACTGTGAAATTCTGACATTGTGACATATTGACATTCTGGAATTGTGGCAGAATGTCATTCGGACAAACTGACATTGTGACATTGTGATATTCTCACATTCTGACATTCTGACATTCTAGCATTTTGACATAGTGACATTCTGGAATTGTGGCAACCTGTTATTCTGACATTTTGATATTGTGACATTCTCAAATTCTGACATTCTAACATTCTAGCATAGAGACATATTGACATGCTGGAATTATGGCAACCCGTCAATCTGACAATCTGACATTGTGTCATTCTCACATTCTGACATTCTGACATTCTAGCATTGTGAAATAGTGATATTCTGAAATTGTAGCAAACTGTCATTCGTACAAACTGATCTTGTGACATTGTGACATTCTCACATTGTGACATTCTGATATTCTAGCATAGTGACATAGTGACATTCTGGAGTTCTGGCAACCTGTCATTCTGACATTCCGACATTGCGACATTCTCACATTCTGACATTCCAATATTGTGACACAGTGACATTCTGGAATTGTGGCAACCTGTCATTCTGAAATTCTGATATTGTGACATTCTCACATTCTGACATTGTGACATTCTAGATTTGTGACATAGTGACATTCTGGAATTGTGGCAACCTGACAATCTGACATTCTGACATAGTAACACTTTCACATTCTGACATTCAGACATTTTAGCATTGTGACATAGTGACATTCTGGAATTTTGGCAACCTGTCATTCTGACATTCAGGCATTGTGACTTTCTTACTTTCTGACATGGTGACATTCTAGCATTGTGACATAGTGACATTCTGGAATTGTGGCAACCTGACAATCTGATATTCTGACATTGTTACTTTCTCACATTATGACATTCATTCATTCTAGCATTGTGACATAGTGACATTCTGGAATTGTGGCAACCTGTCATTTTACATTCTGACATTGTCACTTTCTGACATTCTGACATTCTAGCATTGTGACATAGTGACATTCCGGAATTTTGGCAGTCTGAAAATCTGACATTCTGTCTTTGTTACATTCTCAAATTATGACATTCATTCATTCTAGCATTGTGACATAGTGACATTCTGGAATTGTGGCAACCAGACAATCTGACATTGTGACATTGTGACATTCTCACATTCTGATATTGTGATATTCTCACATTCTGACATACTGACATTCTAGCATTGTGACATAGTTACATTCTGGAATTGTGGCAACCTGACAATCTGAGATTCTGACATTGCTACATTCTCACTTTATGACATTCAGACATTCTAGCATTGTGGCATAGTGAAATTCTGGAATTGTGGCAAACTGTCATTCTGAAATTGTGGCATTCTCACATTCTGAAATTCTAACATTGTGAGACAGTGACATTCTGGAATTGTGGCAACCTGTCATTCTGACATTCCGACATTGCGACATTCTCACATTCTGACATTTGTCACATTCTAGCATTGTGACATAGTGACATTCTGGAATTTTTGCAACCTGACAATCTGACATTCTGACATAGTTACATTCTCACATTATGACATTCAGACATTCTAGCATTGTGACATAGTGAAATTCTGGAATTGTGGCAACCTGACAATCTGACATTCTGACATTGTGACATGATCACATTCTGATTCTGATATTGTCATATTCTTACTTTCTGACATTCTATCATTGTTACATAGTGACATTCTGCAATTGTGGCAACCTGTCATTGTGACATTCTGACATTGTGACATTGTCACATTCTCACATTCTGACATTCTAGCATAGTAACATAGTGACGTTATGGAATTGTGGCAACCTGTCATTCTGAAATTCTGACATTGTGACATTCTCATATTCTGGCATTTGTCACATTCTAGCATTGTGACATAGTGACATTCTGGAATAGTGGCAACCTGACAATCTGACATTCTGACATTGTGACTTTCTCACATTATGACATTCAGACAATCTTGCATTGTGACATTGTGACATTCTGGAATTGTGGCAACCTGACATTCTCCCATTCTCACATTGTGAAATTCTAGCATTGTGAAATAGTGACATTTTGGAATTGTGGCCACCTGACTTTCTGACATTCGGACAATGTGACATTCTCAAATTCTGACATTCTAACACTGTGACACAGTGACATTCTGGAATTGTGGCAACCTGAAATTCTCCCATTGTGACATTGTGACATTCTCAGATACTGACATTGTGATATTCTAGCATTGTGACATAGTGACATTCTGGAATTGTGACAACCTGTCATTCTGACATTCTAACATTGTGACTTTCTGACTTTCTGATATTGTGACATTCTAGCATTGTGACATAGTGACATTCTGCAATAGTGGCAACCTGACAATCTGACATTCTGACATTGTTACATTCTCACATTATGACATTCAAACATTCTAGCATTGTGACATTGTGACATTCTGGAATTGTGGCAACCTGACATTCTCCCATTGTGACATTGTGACATTCTCACATTCTGACATTACGATATTCACACATTCTTACTTTCTGACATTCTAGCATTGTGACATAATGACATTCTGCAATTGTGGCAACCTGTCATTGTGACATTCTGACATTGTTACATTCTCAAATTCTGACATTCTGACATTCTCACATTCTTACATTCTGACATTCGAGTATTGTGAAATAATTAGATTCTGGAACTGTGGCAACTAGTCATTGTGACATTGTGACATTCTGACATTCTCATATTCTGACATTCTAGCATCGTGACATAGTGACAGACTAGAATTGTGGCAACTTATATTCTGATATTCTGACATTGTGTCATTCTCACATTCTGACATTCTGACATTCTGTCTTTGTGACATAGTGAAATTCTGGAATTGTGGCAACTTATATTCTGATATTCTGACATTCTGACATTCTGACATTCTGCCATTGTGATATTCTAGCATTGTGACATAGTGACATTCTGGAATTTTGGCAACTTCTCAGTTTACATTCTGACATTGTGACATTCTCACATTCTGACATTGTGACATTCTAGCATTGTGACATAGTGACATTCTGGAATTGTGGCAACCTGTCATTCTGACATTCTGACATTGTGACATTCTCACTATCTGACATTCTGACATTCTCACATTCTTACATTCTGACATTCTACCATTGTGACATAGTGACATTCTGGAATTGTGGCAACCTGTCATTCTCCCACTCTGACATTGTGAAATTCTTGCATTGTGACATAGTGACGTTCTGAAATTGTGGCAACCTGACAATCTGACATTCTGACATTGTTACATTCTCACATTCTGACATTCTAACATTGTGACACAGTGACATTCTGGAATTGCGGCAACCTGACATTCTCCCATTGTGACATTTTGACATGCTCAAATTCTGACATTGTGAAATTCTAGCATTGTGACATAGTGACATTCTAGAATTGTGGCAGCCTGACAATCTGACATTCTGACATTGTTACATTCTCACATTATGACATTCATTCAATCTAGCATTGTGACATAATGACATTCCGGAATTGTGGCAACCTGACATTCTCCCATTCTGATATTTTGAAATTCCAGCATTGTGACATAGTGACATTCTCCCATTGTGACATTCTGACATTCTGACTTTCTGACATTCTGACATTCTAGCATTGTGACGTAATGACATTCCGGAATTGTGGGAACCTGACATTCTGACATTCTGATATCGTGACATTATAACGTCCTGACATTATGACATTCGAGCATTGTGACTTAGTGACATTTTGCGACTATGAAAAACTGTCATTCTGACATTCTGACGTTGTGAGATTCTCACATTATGACATTCTGACATTCTAGCATTGTGATATAATGACATTCTGGAATTGTGGCCACCTGACATTCTGACATTCGGACATTCTGACATTCACAAATTCTGACATTCTAACAGAGTGACACAGTGACATTCTGGAATTGTGGCAACCTGACATTCTCCCATTGTGACATTGTGACATTCTCACATTCTGGCATTTGTCACATTCTAGCATTGTGACATAATGACATTCTGGAATTTTGGCAACCTGTCATTCTGACATTGTGACATTGTGACTTTCTGACTTTCTGACATTGTGACATTCTAGCATTGTGACATAGTGACATTCTGGAATAGTGGCAACCTGACAATCTGACATTCCGACATTGTAACATTCTCACATTATGACATTCAGACATTCTAGATTTGTGACATTGTGACATTCTGGAATTGTGGCAACCTGTCATTTTACATTCTGACATTGTCACTTTCTGACATTCTGACAATGTGACATTCTAGCATTGTGACATAGTGACATTCTGCAATTGTGGCAACCTGTCATTGTGACATTCTGACATTGTGATATTCTCACATTCTGACATACTGACATTCTAGCATTGTGACATAGTTACATTCTGGAATTGTGCAACCTGACAATCTGACATTCTGACATTACTACATTCTCACATTATGACATTCTGACATTCTAGCATTGTGAAATAGCGACATTCTGGAATTGTGGCAACCTGACATTCTGAGATTCGGACATTGTGACATTCTCCAATTCTGACATTCTAACACTGTGACATAGTGACATTCTGGAATTGTGACAACCTGTAATTCTGATATTCTGACATTGTGAAACAGTGGCATGCTGGAATTGTGGCAACATGTCACTCTGAAATTCTGACATTGTGATATTCTCACATTCTGACATTTGTCACATTCTAGCATTGTGACATAGTGACATTCTGGAATTGTGGCAACCTGACATTCTCCCATTCTCACATTGTGAAATTCTAGCATTGTGACATAGTGACATTCTGGAATTGTGGCAACCTGACATTCTGACATTCGGACATTGTGACATTCTCAAATTCTGAGATTCTAACATTGTGACACAGTGACATTCTTGAATTGTGGCAACCTGACATTCTCCCATTGTGACATTGTGACATTCTCACATGCTGACATTGTGATATTCTAGCATTGTGACATAGTGACATTCTGGAATTGTGGCAACCTGTCGTTCTGACATTCTTACATTGTGACTTTCTGACTTTCTGACATTATGACATTCTAGCATTGTGACATAGTGACATTCTGGAATTGTGGCAACCTGACAATCTGACATTCTGATATTCTTACATTCTCACATTTTGACATTCATTCATTCTAGCATTGTGACATAGTGACATTCTGGAATTGTGGCAACCTGACACTCTCCCATTGCGACATTGTGACTTTATAATATTCTGAGATTATGACATTCGGGCATTTTGACATAGTGACATTTTGTGACTTTGAAAACCTGTCATTCTGACTTTCTGACATTGTGACATTCTCACATTTTGACATTCTGACATACTAGCATTGTGATATATTGACATTCTGGAATTGTGGCTACCTGGCATTCTGACGTTCTGTCATTGTGAATTTCTGACATTCTGACACTCTGAAATTCAAGCATGGTGACATAGTGACATTCTGGAATTGTGGCAAACTGTAATTCGGACAAACTGACATTGTGACATTGTGACTTTTCCACATTCTGACATTCTGACATTCTAGCATTTTGACATAGTGACATTCAGGAATTTTGGCAACCTGACATTCTCCCATTGTGACATTGTGACATTCTCATATTTTGATATTGTGACATTCTAGCATTGTGACATAGTGAGATTCCGGAATTGTGGCAACCTGATATTCTGAAATTCGGACATTGTGAAATTATGACATTTTGATATAGTGTCATTTTGGAATTGTGGCAACCTGACATTCTGACATTCTGGCATTGTGAAATTCTCACATTATGACATTCTGACATTCTAGAATTGTGACATAGTGATATTCTGGTATTGAGGCAACCTGTCATTCTGACATTCTGACATTCTAGCATTGTGAGATGGTGACATTCTGGAATTGTGGCAGCCTATCATTCTGACATTCTGACATTGTAATATTCTAACATTCTGACATTCTGACATTGTATAAATGTGGCAACCTGACATTCTGGAATTGTGGCAACCTGACATTCTGAATATTATGACATTGTGTTATTCTCACATTTTGACATACTGACATTCTAGCATTGTGACATAGTGACATTCTGGAATTGTGGCAACCTGTCATTCTGACATAGTGACGTTGTGACATTTTCACATTCTGACATTCTGACATTCTAGCATTGTGGCTTAGTGACATTCAGGAATTGTGGTAACCTGTCATTCTGACATTCGGACATTGTGACTTTCTCACATTCAGACAATCTGACATTCTAGAATTGTGACATAGTGGAATTCTGGAATTGTTGCAACCTGTCATTCTGACATTGTGACATTGATACTTTCTGACATTCTGACATTGTTACATTCTCACATTCTGACATTGTAGCATTGTGACATAGTGACATTCAGGAATTGTGGCAACCTGACATTCTGGCATTGTGACATTGTGATATTTTCACATTCTGACATTCCAGCATTGTGACATAATGACATTCCGGAATTGTGGCAACCTGACATTCTGACATTGTGACTTTCTGACATTCTGACATTATGACATTCGAGCATTGTGACTTAGTGACATTTTGCGGCTTTGAAAACCTGTCATTCTGACATTCTGACGTTGTGACATTCTCACATTTTGACGTTCTGACATTCTAGCATTGTGATATAATGACATTCTGGAATTGTGGCCACCTGTCATTCTGACATTCTGACATTGTGACTTTCTGATATTCTGACGTTCTGAAATTCAAGCACGGTGACATAGTGACATTCTGGAATTGTGGCAACCTGACAATCTGACATTCTGACATTGTGACATTCTCACATTCCTACATTCTGACATTGTAGCATTGTGATATAGCTACATTCTGGATTTGTGGCAACGTGATATTCTCCCATTCTGACACTGTGAAATTCTGACATTGTGACATATTGACATTCTGGAATTGTGGCAGAATGTCATTCGGACAAACTGACATTGTGATATTGTGATATTCTCACATTCTGATATTCTGACATTCTAGCATTTTGACATAGTGACATTCTGGAATTGTGGCAACCTGTTATTCTGACATTTTGATATTGTGACATTCTCAAATTCTGACATTCTAACATTCTAGCATAGAGACATATTGACATGCTGGAATTATGGCAACCCGTCAATCTGACAATCTGACATTGTGACATTCTCACATTCTGACATTCTGACATTCTAGCATTGTGAAAAAGTGATATTCTGAAATTGTAGCAAACTGTCATTCGTACAAACTGATCTTGTGACATTGTGACATTCTCACATTGTGACATTCTGATATTCTAGCATAGTGACATAGTGACATTCTGGAGTTCTGGCAACCTGTCATTCTGACATTCCGACATTGCGACATTCTCACATTCTGACATTCCAATATTGTGACACAGTGACATTCTGGAATTGTGGCAACCTGTCATTCTGAAATTCTGATATTGTGACATTCTCTCATTCTGACATTGTGACATTCTAGATTTGTGACATAGTGACATTCTGGAATTGTGGCAACCTGACAATCTGACATTCTGACATAGTAACACTTTCACATTCTGACATTCAGACATTTTAGCATTGTGACATAGTGACATTCTGGAATTTTGGAAACCGGATATACTCCCATTCTCATATTATGACATTCGAGCATTGTGACATAGTGACATTCTGGAATTGTGGCAACCTGACATACTGGCATTCGGACATTTTGACATTCTCAAATTCTGACATTCTAACACTGTGACACAGTGAAATTCTGGAGTTGTGGTAACCTGACATTCTCCCATTGTGACATTGTGACATTCTCACATTCTGACATTTGTCATATTCTAGCATTGTGACATACTGACATTCTGGAATTTTGGCAACCTGTCATTCTGACATTCAGGCATTGTGACTTTCTTACTTTCTGACATGGTGACATTCTAGCATTGTGACATAGTGACATTCTGGAATTGTGGCAACCTGACAATCTGACATTGTGACATTGTGACATTCCCACATTCTGACATGCTGATATTCTCATATTCTTACTTTCTGACATTCTAGCATTGTGACATAGTGACATTCTGCAATTGTGGCAACCTGTCATTGTGACATTCTGACATTGTGATATTCTCACATTCTGACATACTGACATTCTAGCATTGTGACATAGTGACATTCTAGAATTGTGGCAATCTGACAATCTGACATTCTGACATTGTGACATTCTCAAATTCTGACATTGTGATATTCAAGCATTGTGGCATAGTGACATTCTAGAATTGTGGCAACCTGTCATTCTGACATTCTAACATTGTGGCTTTCTGACTTTCTGACATTGTGACATTCTAGCATTGTGACATAGTCACAATTCTAGCATTCTAGCGTTGTGACATTCTAGCATTGTGACATAGTGACATTCTGGAATTTTGGCAACCTGACAATCTGACATTCTGACACAGTTACATTCTCACATTATGACATTCAAACATTCTAGCATTGTGACATAGTGACATTCTGGAATTGCGGCAACCTGAAATTATCCCATTCTCACATTGTGAAATTCTAGCATTGTGACATAGTGACATTCTGGAATTGTGGCAACCTGACAATCTGACATTCGGACATTGTGACATTCTCACATTCTGACATTCTAGCATTGTGACATAGTGACATTCCGGAATTGTGGCAACCTGACATTCTGACATTGTGACTTTCTGACATTCTGACATTATGACATTCGAGCATTGTGACATAGTGACATTTTGCGACTTTGAAAACCTGTCATTCTGACATTCTGACGTTGTGACATTCTCACATTTTGACATTCTGACATTCTAGCATTGTGACATAATGACATTCCGGAATTGTGGCAACCTGTCATTCTGACATTCTGACATTGTGATATTCTGGCATTCTGACATTCTGAAATTCAAGCACGGTGACATAGTGATAGTCTGGAATTCTGACAACCTGACAATCTGACATTCTGACATTGTGACTTTCTCAGATTCCTACATTGTGACATTGTAGCATTGTGATATAGCTACATTCAGGAATTGTGGCAACCTGACATTCTTCCATTCTGACATTGTGAAATTCTGACATTGTGACATATTGACATTCTGGAATTGTGGCAGAATGTCATTCGGACAAACTGACATTGTGACATTGTGACATTCTCACATTCTGACATTCTGACATTCTAGCATTTTGACATAGCGACATTCTGGAATTGTGGCAACCTGTTATTCTGAAATTTTGATATTGTGACATTCTCAAATTCTGCCATTCTAACATTCTAGCATAGAGACATATTGACATGCTGGAATTATGGCAACCCGTCAATCTGACAATCTGACATTGTGACATTCTCACATTCTGACATTCTGACATTCTAGCATTGTGAAATAGTGATATTCTGAAATTGTAGCAAACTGTCATTCGTACAAACTGATCTTGTGACATTGTGTCATTCTCTCATTGTGACATTTTGATATTCTAGCATAGTGACATAGAGACATTCTGGAATTCTGGCAACCTGTCATTCTGACATTCCGACATTACAACATTCACACATTCTGACATTCTAATATTGTGACACAGTGACATTCTGGAATTGTGGCAACCTGTCATTCTGAAATTCTGATATTGTGACATTCTCACACTCTGACAATGTGACATTCTGGATTTGTGACATAGTGACATTCTGGAATTGTGGCAACCTGTCATTCTGACATTCTGACATTGTGACTTTCTGACTTTCTGACATTGTGACATTCTAGCATTGTGACATAGTGACATACTGGAATTGTGGCAACCTGACAATCTGACATTCTGATATAGTGTCACTCTCACATTATCACATTCAGACATTTTAGCATTGTGACATAGTGACATTCTGGAATTTTGAAACCGGATATACTCCCATTCTCATATTATGACATTCGAGCATTGTGACATAGTGACATTCTTGAGTTGTGGCAACCTGACATACTGGCATTCGGACATTTTGACATTCTCAAAGTCTGACATTCTAACACTGTGACACAGTGAAATTCTGGAGTTGTGGCTACCTGACATTCTCCCATTGTGACATTGTGACATTCTCACATTCTGACATTTGTCATATTCTAGCATTGTGACATAGTGACATTCTGGAATTTTGGCAACCTGTAATTCTGACATTCAGGCATTGTGACTTTCTGACTTTCTGACATTGTGACATTCTATCATTGTGACATAGTGACATTCTGGAATTGTGGCAACCTGACAATCTGATATTCTGCCATTGTTACTTTCTCACATTATGACATTCATTCATTCTAGCATTGTGACATAGTGACATTCTGGAATTGTGGCAACCTGTCATTTTACATTCTGACATTGTCACTTTCTGACATTCTGACATTCTGACATTCTAGCATTGTGACAGAGTGACATTCTGCAATTGTGGCAACCTGTCATTGTGACATTCTGACATTGTGATATTCTCACATTCTGACATACTGACATTCTAGCATTGTGACATAGTTACATTCTGGAATTGTGGCAACCTGACAATCTGAGATTCTGACATTGCTACATTCTCACATTATGACATTCAGACATTCTAGCATTGTGACATAGTGACATTCTGGAATTGTGGCAACCTGACATTCTCCCATTCTCACATTGTGAAATTCTAGCATTGTGACATAGTGACATTCTAGAATTGTGGCAATCTGACATTCTGACATTCGGACATTGTGACATTCTCAAATTCTGACATTCTAACATTGTGACACAGTGACATTCTGGAATTGTGGCAACCTGACATTCTCCGATTGTGACATTGTGACTTTCTCAAATTCTGACATTCTAACATTGTCACACAGTGACTTTCTAGAATTGTGGCAACCTGACAATCTGACATTCTGACATTGTGACATTCTCACATTATGACATTCAGACATTCTAGCATTGTGACATAGTGACAATCTGGAATTGTGGCAACCAGACTTTCTCCCATTCTGACATTTTGAAATTCTAGCATTGTGACATAGTGACATTCTCCCATTGTGACATTCTGACATTCTCACATTGTGACATTCTGACATTCTGACTTTCTGACATTCTGACATTCTAGCATTGTGACATAATGACATTCCTGAATTGTGGCAACCTGACATTCTGACATTCTGACATTGTGACATTATAACATCCTGACATTATGACATTCGAGCATTGTGACTTAGTGACATTTTGCGGCTTTGAAAACCTGTCATTCTGACATTCTGACGTTGTGACATTCTCACATTTTGACATTCTGACATTCTAGCATTGTGATATAATGACATTCTGGAATTGTGGCCACCTGTCATTCTGACATTCTGACATTGTGACTTTCTGACATTCTGACGTTCTGAAATTCAAGCACGGTGACATAGTGATAGTCTGGAATTGTGACAACCTGACAATCTGACATTCTGACATTGTGACATTCTCACATTCCTACATTCTGACATTGTAGCATTGTGATATAGCTACATTCTGGATTTGTGGCAACGTGATATTCTCCCATTCTGACATTGTGAAATTCTGACATTGTGACATATTGACATTCTGGAATTGTGGCAGAATGTCATTCGGACAAACTGACATTGTGACATTGTGATATTCTCACATTCTGACATTCTGACATTCTAGCATTTTGACATAGTGACATTCTGGAATTGTGGCAACCTGTTATTCTGACATTTTGATATTGTGACATTCTCAAATTCTGACATTCTAACATTCTAGCATAGAGACATATTGACATGCTGGAATTATGGCAACCCGTCAATCTGACAATCTGACATTGTGACATTCTCACATTCTGACATTCTGACATTCTAGCATTGTGAAATAGTGATATTCTGAAATTGTAGCAAACTGTCATTCGTACAAACTGATCTTGTGACATTGTGAAATTCTCACATTGTGACATTCTGATATTCTAGCATAGTGACATAGTGACATTCTGGAGTTCTGGCAACCTGTCATTCTGACATTCCGACATTGCGACATTCTCACATTCTGACATTCTAATATTGTGACACAGTGATATTCTGGAATTGTAGCAACCTGACATTCTCCCAATGTGACATTGTGACATTCTCACATTCTGACATTGTGACATTCTAGCATTGTGACATCGTGACATTCTGGAATAGTGGCAACCTGACAATCTGACATTCTGACATTGTAACATTCTCACATTATGACATTCAGACAATCTAGCATTGTGATATAGTGACATTCCGGAATTGTGGCAACCTGGCATTTTCCCATTCTAACAGTGTGAAATTCTAGCAAGGTGACATAGTGACATTCTGGAATTGTGGCAACCAGACATTCTGACATTCGGACATTGTGACATTCTCAAATTCTGACATTCTAACATTGTGACACAGTGACATTCTGGAATTGTGGCAACCTGACATTCTCCCATTGTGACATTGGGACATTCTCACATACCGACATTGTGATATTCTAGCATAGTGACATATTGACATTCTGGAATTGTGGCAACCTGTCATTCTGACATTCTTACATTGTGACTTTCTGACTTTCTGACAATGTGACATTCTAGCATTGTGACATAGTGACATTCTGGAATTGTGGCAACCTGAAAATCTGACATTCTTACATTCTCACATTTTGACATTCATTCATTCTAGCATTGTGACATAGTGACATTCTGGAATTGTGGCAACCTGACATTCTCCCATTGCGACATGTGACATTATAACATTCTGACATTATGACATTCGAGCATTGTGACATAGTGACATTTTGCGACTTTGAAAACCTGTCATTCTGACTTTCTGACATTGTGACATTCTCTCATTTTGACATTCTGACATACTGGCATTGTGACATAGTGACATTCTGGAATTGTGGCTACCTGGCATTCTGACGTTCTGTCTTTGTGACTTTCTGACATTCTGACACTCTGAAATTCAAGCATGGTGACATAGTGACATTCTGGAATTGTGGCAAACTGTAATTCGGACAAGCTGACATTGTGACATTGTGACATTTCCACATTCTGACATTCTGACATTCTAGCATTTTGACATAGTGACATTCAGGAATTTTGGCAACCTGACATTCTCCCATTGTGACATTGTGACATTCTCATATTTTGATATTGTGACATTCTAGCATTGTGACATAGTGAGATTCCGGAATTGTGGCAACCTGATATTCTGAAATTCGGACATTGTGAAATTATGACATTTTGACATAGTGTCATTTTGGAATTGTGGCAACCTGACATTCTGACATTCTGGCATTGTGAAATTCTCACATTATGACATTTTGACATTCTAGAATTGTGACATAGTGATATTCTGGTATTGAGGCAACCTGTCATTCTGACATTCTGACATTCTAGCATTGTGAGATAGTGACATTCTGGAATTGTGGCAGCCTATCATTCTGACATTCTGACATTGTAATATTCTAACATTCTGACATTCTGAAATTGTATAAATGTGGCAACCTGACATTCTGGAATTGTGGCAACCTGACATTCTGAATATTATGACATTGTGATATTCTCAGATTTTGACATACTGACATTCTAGCATTGTGACATAGTGACATTCTGGAATTGTGGCAAACTGTCATTCTGACATAGTGCCGTTGTGACATTTTCACATTCTGACATTCTGACATTCTAGCATTGTGGCTTAGTGACATTCAGGAATTGTGGTAACCTGTCATTCTGACATTCGGACAATTTGACTTTCTCACATTCAGACAATCTGACATTCTAGAATTGTGACATAGTGGAATTCTGGAATTGTGGCAACCTGTCATTCTGACATTGTGACATTGATACTTTCTGACATTCTGACATTGTTACATTCTCACATTCTGACATTCTAGCATTGTGAAATAGTGACATTCAGGAATTGTGGCAACCTGACATTCTGGCATTGTGACATTGTGATATTTTCACATTCTGTCATTCCAGCATTGTGACATAATGACATTCCGGAATTGTGGCAACCTGACATTCTGACATTGTGACTTTCTGACATTCTGACATTATGACATTCGAGCATTGTGATATAATGACATTCTGGAATTGTGGCCACCTGTCATTCTGACATTCTGACATTGTGACTTTCTGACATTCTGACGTTCTGAAATTCAAGCACGGTGACATAGTGACATTCTGGAATTGTGGCAACCTGACAATCTGACATTCAGACATTGTGACATTCTCACATTCCTACATTCTGACATTGTAGCATTGTGATATAGCTACATTCTGGATTTGTTGCAACGTGATATTCTCCCATTCTGACACTGTGAAATTCTGACATTGTGACATATTGACATTCTGGAATTGTGGCAGAATGTCATTCGGACAAACTGACATTGTGACATTGTGATATTCTCACATTCTGACATTCTGACATTCTAGCATTTTGACATAGTGACATTCTGGAATTGTGGCAACCTGTTATTCTGACATTTTGATATTGTGACATTCTCAAATTCTGACATTCTAGCATTCTAGCATAGAGACATATTGACATGCTGGAATTATGGCAACCCGTCAATCTGACAATCTGACATTGTGACATTCTCACATTCTGACATTCTGACATTCTAGCATTGTGAAATAGTGATATTCTGAAATTGTAGCAAACTGTCATTCGTACAAACTGATCTTGTGACATTGTGACATTCTCACATTGTGACATTCTGATATTCTAGCATAGTGACATAGTGACATTCTGGAGTTCTGGCAACCTGTCATTCTGACATTCCGACATTGCGACATTCTCACATTCTGACATTCCAATATTGTGACACAGTGACATTCTGGAATTGTGGCAACCTGTCATTCTGAAATTCTGATATTGTGACATTCTCACATTCTGACATTGTGACATTCTAGATTTGTGACATAGTGACATTCTGGAATTGTGGCAACCTGACAATCTGACATTCTGACATAGTAACACTTTCACATTCTGACATTCAGACATTTTAGCATTGTGACATAGTGACATTCTGGAATTTTGGAAACCGGATATACTCCCATTCTCATATTATGACATTCGAGCATTGTGACATAGTGACATTCTGGAATTGTGGCAACCTGACATACTGGCATTCGGACATTTTGACATTCTCAAATTCTGACATTCTAACACTGTGACACAGTGAAATTCTGGAGTTGTGGCAACCTGACATTCTCCCATTGTGACATTGTGACATTCTCACATTCTGACATTTGTCATATTCTAGCATTGTGACATACTGACATTCTGGAATTTTGGCAACCTGTCATTCTGACATTCAGGCATTGTGACTTTCTTACTTTCTGACATGGTGACATTCTAGCATTGTGACATAGTGACATTCTGGAATTGTTGCAACCTGATAATCTGATATTCTGACATTGTTACTTTCTCACATTATGACATTCATTCATTCTAGCATTGTGACATAGTGACATTCTGGAATTGTGGCAACCTGTCATTTTACATTCTGACATTGTGACTTTCTGACATTCTGACATTCTGACATTCTAGCATTGTGACATAGTGACATTCCGGAATTTTGGCAACCTGACAATCTGACATTCTGTCATTGTTACATTCTCACATTATGACATTCATTCATTCTAGCATTGTGACATAGTGACATTCTGGAATTGTGGCAACCTGACAATCTGACATTGTGACATTGTGACATTCTCACATTCTGACATGCTGATATTCTCATATTCTTACTTTCTGACATTCTAGCATTGTGACATAGTGACATTCTGGAATTGTGGCAACCTGTCATTATACATTCTGACATTGTGACTTTCTGACATTCTGACATTCTGACATTCTAGCATTGTACATAGTGACATTCCGGAATTTTGGCAACCTGACAATCTGACATTCTGTCATTGTTACATTCTCACATTATGACATTCAGACATTCTAGCATTGTGACGTAGTTGCATTCTGGAATTGTGGCAACCTGACATTCTCCCATTCTCACATTGTGAAATTCTAGCATTGTGACATAGTGACATTCTAGAATTGTGGCAATCTGACATTCTGACATTCGGACATTGTGACATTCTCAAATTCTGACATTCTAACATTGTGACACAATGACATTCTGGAATTGTGGCAACCTGACAATCTGACATTCTGACATTGTGACATGATCACATTCTGATTCTGATATTGTCATATTCTTACTTTCTGACACTCTATCATTGTGACATAGTGACATACTGACATTGTAACATTCTCACATTATGACATTCAGACATTCTAGCATTGTGACATAGTGACATTCTGGAATTGCGGCAACCTGAAATTATCCCATTCTCACATTGTGAAATTCTAGCATTGTGACATAGTGACATTCTGGAATTGTGGCAACCTGACATTCTGACAATCGGACATTGTGACATTCTCACATTCTGACATTCTAGCATTGTGACATAGTGACATTCCGGAATTGTGGCAACCTGACATTCTGACATTGTGACTTTCTGACATTCTGACATTATTACATTCGAGCATTGTGACATAGTGACATTTTGCGACTTTGAAAACCTGTCATTCTGACATTCTGACGTTGTGACATTCTCACATTTTGACATTCTGACATTCTAGCATTGTGACATAGTGACATTCTGGAATTGTGGCAACCTGTCATTCTGACATTCTGACATTGTGATATTCTGGCATTCTGACATTCTGAAATTCAAGCACGGTGACATAGTGATAGTCTGGAATTGTGACAACCTGACAATCTGACATTCTGACATTGTGACTTTCTCAGATTCCTACATTGTGACATTGTAGCATTGTGATATAGTTACATTCAGGAATTGTGGCAACCTGACATTCTTCCATTCTGACATTGTGAAATTCTGACATTGTGACATATTGACATTCTGGAATTGTGGCAAACTGTAATTCGGACAAACTGACATTGTGACATTGTGACATTCTCACATTCTGACATTCTGACATTCTAGCATTTTGACATAGCGACATTCTGGAATTGTGGCAACCTGTTATTCTGACATTTTGATATTGTGACATTCTCAAATTCTGACATTCTAACATTCTAGCATAGAGACATATTGACATGCTGGAATTATGGCAACCCGTCAATCTGACAATCTGACATTGTGACATTCTCACATTCTGACATTCTGACATTCTAGCATTGTGAAATAGTGATATTCTGAAATTGTAGCAAACTGTCATTCGTACAAACTGATCTTGTGACATTGTGTCATTCTCACATTGTGACATTTTGATATTCTTGCATAGTGACATAGTGACATTCTGGAATTCTGGCAACCTGTCATTCTGACATTCCGACATTGCGACATTCTCACATTCTGACATTCTAATATTGTGACACAGTGACATTCTGGAATTGTGGCAACCTGTCATTCTGAAATTCTGATATTGTGACATTCTCACATTCTGACAATGTGACATTCTAGATTTGTGACATAGTGACATTCTGGAATTGTGGCAACCTGTCATTCTGACATTCTGACATTGTGACTTTCTGACTTTCTGACATTGTGACATTCTAGCATTGTGACATAGTGACATACTGGAATTGTGGCAACCTGACAATCTGACATTCTGACATAGTGACACTCTCACATTATGACATTCAGACATTTTAGCATTGTGACATAGTGACATTCTGGAATTTTGGAAACCGGATATACTCCCATTCTCATATTATGACATTCGAGCATGGTGACATAGTGACATTCTGGAATTGTGGCAACCTGACATACTGGCATTCGGACATTGTGACATTCTCAAATTCTGACATTCTAACACTGTGACACAGTGAAATTCTGGAGTTGTGGCAACCTGACATTCTCCCATTATGACATTGCGACATTCTCACATTATGACATTCAGACAATCTAGCATTGTGATATAGTGACATTCCGGAATTGTGGCAACCTGGCATTTTCCCATTCTAACAGTGTGAAATTCTAGCAAGGTGACATAGTGACATTCTGGAATTGTGGCAACCAGACATTCTGACATTCGGACATTGTGACATTCTCAAATTCTGACATTCTAACATTGTGACACAGTGACATTCTGGAATTGTGGCAACCTGACATTCTCCCATTGTGACATTGTGACATTCTCACATACCGACATTGTGATATTCTAGCATAGTGACATATTGACATTCTGGAATTGTGGCAACCTGTCATTCTGACATTCTTACATTGTGACTTTCTGACTTTCTGACAATGTGACATTCTAGCATTGTGACATAGTGACATTCTGGAATTGTGGCAACCTGAAAATCTGACATTCTTACATTCTCACATTTTGACATTCATTCATTCTAGCATTGTGACATAGTGACATTCTGGAATTGTGGCAACCTGACATTCTCCCATTGCGACATGTGACATTATAACATTCTGACATTATGACATTCGAGCATTGTGACATAGTGACATTTTGCGACTTTGAAAACCTGTCATTCTGACTTTCTGACATTGTGACATTCTCTCATTTTGACATTCTGACATACTGGCATTGTGACATAGTGACATTCTGGAATTGTGGCTACCTGGCATTCTGACGTTCTGTCTTTGTGACTTTCTGACATTCTGACACTCTGAAATTCAAGCATGGTGACATAGTGACATTCTGGAATTGTGGCAAACTGTCATTCTGACATAGTGCCGTTGTGACATTTTCACATTCTGACATTCTGACATTCTAGCATTTTGACATAGTGACATTCAGGAATTTTGGCAACCTGACATTCTCCCATTGTGACATTGTGACATTCTCATATTTTGATATTGTGACATTCTAGCATTGTGACATAGTGAGATTCCGGAATTGTGGCAACCTGATATTCTGAAATTCGGACATTGTGAAATTATGACATTTTGACATAGTGTCATTTTGGAATTGTGGCAACCTGACATTCTGACATTCTGGCATTGTGAAATTCTCACATTATGACATTTTGACATTCTAGAATTGTGACATAGTGATATTCTGGTATTGAGGCAACCTGTCATTCTGACATTCTGACATTCTAGCATTGTGAGATAGTGACATTCTGGAATTGTGGCAGCCTATCATTCTGACATTCTGACATTGTAATATTCTAACATACTGACATTCTGACATTGTATAAATGTGGCAACCTGACATTCTGGAATTGTGGCAACCTGACATTCTGAATATTATGACATTGTGATATTCTCACATTTTGACATACTGACATTCTAGCATTGTGACATAGTGACATTCTGGAATTGTGGCAAACTGTCATTCTGACATAGTGCCGTTGTGACATTTTCACATTCTGACATTCTGACATTCTAGCATTGTGGCTTAGTGACATTCAGGAATTGTGGTAACCTGTCATTCTGACATTCGGACATTGTGACTTTCTCACATTCAGACTATCTGACATTCTAGAATTGTGACATAGTGAAATTCTGGAATTGTGGCAACCTGTCATTCTGACATTGTGACATTGATACTTTCTGACATTCTGACATTGTTACATTCTCACATTCTGACATTCTAGCATTGTGACATAGTGACATTCAGGAATTGTGGCAACCTGACATTCTGGCATTGTGACATTGTGATATTTTCACATTCTGTCATTCCAGCATTGTGACATAATGACATTCCGGAATTGTGGCAACCTGACATTCTGACATTGTGACTTTCTGACATTCTGACATTATGACATTCGAGCATTGTGATATAATGACATTCTGGAATTGTGGCCACCTGTCATTCTGACATTCTGACATTGTGACTTTCTGACATTCTGACGTTCTGAAATTCAAGCACGGTGACATAGTGACATTCTGGAATTGTGGCAACCTGACAATCTGACATTCAGACATTGTGACATTCTCACATTCCTACATTCTGACATTGTAGCATTGTGATATAGCTACATTCTGGATTTGTGGCAACGTGATATTCTCCCATTCTGACACTGTGAAATTCTGACATTGTGACATATTGACATTCTGGAATTGTGGCAGAATGTCATTCGGACAAACTGACATTGTGACATTGTGATATTCTCACATTCTGACATTCTGACATTCTAGCATTTTGACATAGTGACATTCTGGAATTGTGGCAACCTGTTATTCTGACATTTTGATATTGTGACATTCTCAAATTCTGACATTCTAACATTCTAGCATAGAGACATATTGACATGCTGGAATTATGGCAACCCGTCAATCTGACAATCTGACATTGTGACATTCTCACATTCTGACATTCTGACATTCTAGCATTGTGAAATAGTGATATTCTGAAATTGTAGCAAACTGTCATTCGTACAAACTGATCTTGTGACATTGTGACATTCTCACATTGTGACATTCTGATATTCTAGCATAGTGACATAGTGACATTCTGGAGTTCTGGCAACCTGTCATTCTGACATTCCGACATTGCGACATTCTCACATTCTGACATTCTAATATTGTGACACAGTGACATTCTGGAATTGTGGCAACCTGTCATTCTGAAATTCTGATATTGTGACATTCTCACATTCTGACATTGTGACATTCTAGATTTGTGACATAGTGACATTCTGGAATTGTGGCAACCTGTCATTCTGACATTCTGACATTGTGACTTTCTGACTTTCTGACATTGTGACATTCTAGCATTGTGACATAGTGACATTCTGGAATTGTGGCAACCTGACAATCTGATATTCTGACATTGTTACTTTCTCACATTATGACATTCATTCATTCTAGCATTGTGACATAGTGACATTCTGGAATTGTGGCAACCTGTCATTATACATTCTGACATTGTGACTTTCTGACATTCTGACATTCTGACATTCTAGCATTGTGAGATAGTGACATTCCGGAATTTTGGCAACCTGACAATCTGACATTCTGTCATTGTTACATTCTCACATTATGACATTCTTTCATTCTAGCATTGTGACATAGTGACATTCTGGAATTGTGGCAACCTGACAATCTGACATTGTGACATTCTCACATTCTGACATGCTGATATTCTCATATTCTTACTTTCTGACATTCTAGCATTGTGACATAGTGACATTCTGCAATTGTGGCAACCTGTCATTGTGACATTCTGACATTGTGATATTCTCACATTCTGACATACTGACATTCTAGCATTGTGACATAGTTACATTCTGGAATTGTGGCAACCTGACAATCTGACATTCTGACGTTGCTACATTCTCACATTCTGACATTCAGACATTCTAGCATTGTGACATAGTGACATTCTGGAATTGTGGCAACCTGACATTCTCCCATTCTCACATTGTGAAATTCTAGCATTGTGACATAGTGACATTCTAGAATTGTGGCAATCTGACATTCTGACATTCGGACATTGTGACATTCTCAAATTCTGACATTCTAACATTGTGACACAGTGACATTCTGGAATTGTGGCAACCTGACATTCTCCGATTGTGACATTGTGACTTTCTCAAATTCTGACATTGTGATATTCAAGCATTGTGACATAGCGACATTCCAGAATTGTGGCAACCTGTCATTCTGACATTCTAACATTGTGACTTTCTGACTTTCTGACATTGTGACATTCTTGCATTGTGACATAGTCACAATTCTAGCATTCTAGCATTGTGACATTCTAGCATTGTGACATAGTGACATTCTGGAATTGTGGCAACCTGACAATCTGACATTCTGACATTGTGACATGATCACATTCTGATTCTGATATTGTCATATTCTTACTTTCTGACATTCTATCATTGTTACATAGTGACATTCTGCAATTGTGGCAACCTGTCATTGTGACATTCTGACATTGTGACATTGTCTCATTCTCACATTCTGACATTCTAGCATTGTAACATAGTGACGTTATGGAATTGTGGCAACCTGTCATTCTGAAATTCTGACATTGTGACTTTCTCACATTCTGGCATTTGTCACATTCTAGCATTGTGACATAGTGACATTCTGGAATAGTGGCAACCTGACAATCTGACATTCTGACATTGTGACTTTCTCACATTATGACATTCAGACAATCTTGCATTGTGACATAGTGACATTCTGGAATTGTGGCAACCTGACATTCTGACATTCGGACATTGTGACATTCTCACATTCTGACATTCTAACACTGTGACACAGTGACATTCTGGAATTGTGGCAACCTGAAATTCTCCCATTGTGACATTGTGACATTCTCAAATACTGACATTGTGATATTCTAGCATTGTGACATAGTGACATTCTGGAATTGTGGCAACCTGTCATTCTGACATTCTAACATTGTGACTTTCTGACTTTCTGACATTGTGACATTCTAGCATTGTGACATAGTGACATTCTGGAATTGTGGCAACCTGACAATCTGACATTCTGACATTGTTACATTCTCACATTATGACATTCATTCATTCTAGCATTGTGACATAGTGACATTCTGGAATTGTGGCAACCTGACAATCTGACATTCTGACATTGTTACATTCTCACATTATGACATTCATTCATTCTAGCATTGTGACATAGTGACATTCTGGAATTGTGGCAAACTGACATTCTCCCATTGTGACATTGTGACATTCTCACATTCTGACATTCTGATATTCTCATATTCTTACTTTCTGACATTCTAGCATTGTGACATAGTGACATTCTGCAATTGTGGCAACATGCCATTGTGACATTCTGACATTGTGACATTGTCACATTCTGACATACTGACATTCTATCATTGTGACATAGTGACGTTATGGAATTGTGGCAACCTGTCATTCTGAAATTCTGACATTGTGACATTCTCACATTCTGGCATTTGTCACATTCAAGCATTGAGACATAGTGACATTCTGGAATTCTGGCAACCTGTCATTCTGACACTCTGACATTGTTACATTCTCACATTTTGACATTCATTCATTCTAGCATTTTGACATATTGACATTCTGGAATTGTGGCAACCTGACATTCTCCCTTTCTCCCATTGTGAAATTCTAGCATTGTGAAATAGTGACATTCTGGAATTGTGGCAACCTGACATTCTCCCATTGTGACATTGTGACATTCTCACATACTGACATTGTTATATTCTAGCATTGTGACATAGTGACATTCTGGAATTGTAGCAACCTGACATTCTGACATTCGGACATTGTGACATTCTCAAATTCTGACATTGTGACATTCTAGCATTGTGACATAGTGACATTCTGGAATTGTGGCAACCTGACATTCTGACATTCGGACATTGTGACATTCTCAAATTCTGACATTGTGACATTCTAGCATTGTGACATAGTGACATTCTGGAATTGTGGCAACCTGACAATCTGAAATTCTGACATTGTTACATTCTCACATTATGACATTCATTCATTCTAGCATTGTGACATAGTGACATTCTGGAATTGTGGCAACCTGACATAGTGACATTGAGACATTGTGACATTCTCAAATTCTGACATTCCGATATTCACACATTCTTAGTTTCTGACATTCTAGCATTGTGACATAGTGACATTCTGGAATTTTGGCAACCTCTCATTGTGACATTCTGACATTGTAACATTCTCAAGTTCTGACATTCTGACATTCTCACATTCTTACATTCTGACATTCTAGTATTGTGACATAATTAGATTCTGGAATTGTGGCAACCAGTCATTCTGACATTGTGACATTGTGACATACTGACATTGTGACATTCTGACATTCTCATATTCTGACATTCTAGCATCGTGACATATTGACATACTGGAATTGCGGCAACTTACATTCTGATATTCTGACATTGTGTCATTCTCACATTCTGACATTCTGACATTCTGTCATTGTGACATAGTGACATTCAGGAATTGTGGCAACCTGACATTCTGGCATTGTGACATTGTGATATTTTCACATTCTGTCATTCCAGCATTGTGACATAATGACATTCCGGAATTGTGGCAACCTGACATTCTGACATTGTGACTTTCTGACATTCTGACATTATGACATTCGAGCATTGTGATATAATGACATTCTGGAATTGTGGCCACCTGTCATTCTGACATTCTGACATTGTGACTTTCTGACATTCTGACGTTCTGAAATTCAAGCACGGTGACATAGTGACATTCTGGAATTGTGGCAACCTGACAATCTGACATTCAGACATTGTGACATTCTCACATTCCTACATTCTGACATTGTAGCATTGTGATATAGCTACATTCTGGATTTGTGGCAACGTGATATTCTCCCATTCTGACACTGTGAAATTCTGACATTGTGACATATTGACATTCTGGAATTGTGGCAGAATGTCATTCGGACAAACTGACATTGTGACATTGTGATATTCTCACATTCTGACATTCTGACATTCTAGCATTTTGACATAGTGACATTCTGGAATTGTGGCAACCTGTTATTCTGACATTTTGATATTGTGACATTCTCAAATTCTGACATTCTAACATTCTAGCATAGAGACATATTGACATGCTGGAATTATGGCAACCCGTCAATCTGACAATCTGACATTGTGACATTCTCACATTCTGACATTCTGACATTCTAGCATTGTGAAATAGTGATATTCTGAAATTGTAGCAAACTGTCATTCGTACAAACTGATCTTGTGACATTGTGACATTCTCACATTGTGACATTCTGATATTCTAGCATAGTGACATAGTGACATTCTGGAGTTCTGGCAACCTGTCATTCTGACATTCCGACATTGCGACATTCTCACATTCTGACATTCTAATATTGTGACACAGTGACATTCTGGAATTGTGGCAACCTGTCATTCTGAAATTCTGATATTGTGACATTCTCACATTCTGACATTGTGACATTCTAGATTTGTGACATAGTGACATTCTGGAATTGTGGCAACCTGTCATTCTGACATTCTGACATTGTGACTTTCTGACTTTCTGACATTGTGACATTCTAGCATTGTGACATAGTGACATTCTGGAATTGTGGCAACCTGACAATCTGATATTCTGACATTGTTACTTTCTCACATTATGACATTCATTCATTCTAGCATTGTGACATAGTGACATTCTGGAATTGTGGCAACCTGTCATTATACATTCTGACATTGTGACTTTCTGACATTCTGACATTCTGACATTCTAGCATTGTGAGATAGTGACATTCCGGAATTTTGGCAACCTGACAATCTGACATTCTGTCATTGTTACATTCTCACATTATGACATTCTTTCATTCTAGCATTGTGACATAGTGACATTCTGGAATTGTGGCAACCTGACAATCTGACATTGTGACATTCTCACATTCTGACATGCTGATATTCTCATATTCTTACTTTCTGACATTCTAGCATTGTGACATAGTGACATTCTGCAATTGTGGCAACCTGTCATTGTGACATTCTGACATTGTGATATTCTCACATTCTGACATACTGACATTCTAGCATTGTGACATAGTTACATTCTGGAATTGTGGCAACCTGACAATCTGACATTCTGACGTTGCTACATTCTCACATTCTGACATTCAGACATTCTAGCATTGTGACATAGTGACATTCTGGAATTGTGGCAACCTGACATTCTCCCATTCTCACATTGTGAAATTCTAGCATTGTGACATAGTGACATTCTAGAATTGTGGCAATCTGACATTCTGACATTCGGACATTGTGACATTCTCAAATTCTGACATTCTAACATTGTGACACAGTGACATTCTGGAATTGTGGCAACCTGACATTCTCCGATTGTGACATTGTGACTTTCTCAAATTCTGACATTGTGATATTCAAGCATTGTGACATAGCGACATTCCAGAATTGTGGCAACCTGTCATTCTGACATTCTAACATTGTGACTTTCTGACTTTCTGACATTGTGACATTCTTGCATTGTGACATAGTCACAATTCTAGCATTCTAGCATTGTGACATTCTAGCATTGTGACATAGTGACATTCTGGAATTGTGGCAACCTGACAATCTGACATTCTGACATTGTGACATGATCACATTCTGATTCTGATATTGTCATATTCTTACTTTCTGACATTCTATCATTGTTACATAGTGACATTCTGCAATTGTGGCAACCTGTCATTGTGACATTCTGACATTGTGACATTGTCTCATTCTCACATTCTGACATTCTAGCATTGTAACATAGTGACGTTATGGAATTGTGGCAACCTGTCATTCTGAAATTCTGACATTGTGACTTTCTCACATTCTGGCATTTGTCACATTCTAGCATTGTGACATAGTGACATTCTGGAATAGTGGCAACCTGACAATCTGACATTCTGACATTGTGACTTTCTCACATTATGACATTCAGACAATCTTGCATTGTGACATAGTGACATTCTGGAATTGTGGCAACCTGACATTCTGACATTCGGACATTGTGACATTCTCACATTCTGACATTCTAACACTGTGACACAGTGACATTCTGGAATTGTGGCAACCTGAAATTCTCCCATTGTGACATTGTGACATTCTCAAATACTGACATTGTGATATTCTAGCATTGTGACATAGTGACATTCTGGAATTGTGGCAACCTGTCATTCTGACATTCTAACATTGTGACTTTCTGACTTTCTGACATTGTGACATTCTAGCATTGTGACATAGTGACATTCTGGAATTGTGGCAACCTGACAATCTGACATTCTGACATTGTTACATTCTCACATTATGACATTCATTCATTCTAGCATTGTGACATAGTGACATTCTGGAATTGTGGCAACCTGACAATCTGACATTCTGACATTGTTACATTCTCACATTATGACATTCATTCATTCTAGCATTGTGACATAGTGACATTCTGGAATTGTGGCAAACTGACATTCTCCCATTGTGACATTGTGACATTCTCACATTCTGACATTCTGATATTCTCATATTCTTACTTTCTGACATTCTAGCATTGTGACATAGTGACATTCTGCAATTGTGGCAACATGCCATTGTGACATTCTGACATTGTGACATTGTCACATTCTGACATACTGACATTCTATCATTGTGACATAGTGACGTTATGGAATTGTGGCAACCTGTCATTCTGAAATTCTGACATTGTGACATTCTCACATTCTGGCATTTGTCACATTCAAGCATTGAGACATAGTGACATTCTGGAATTCTGGCAACCTGTCATTCTGACACTCTGACATTGTTACATTCTCACATTTTGACATTCATTCATTCTAGCATTTTGACATATTGACATTCTGGAATTGTGGCAACCTGACATTCTCCCTTTCTCCCATTGTGAAATTCTAGCATTGTGAAATAGTGACATTCTGGAATTGTGGCAACCTGACATTCTCCCATTGTGACATTGTGACATTCTCACATACTGACATTGTTATATTCTAGCATTGTGACATAGTGACATTCTGGAATTGTAGCAACCTGACATTCTGACATTCGGACATTGTGACATTCTCAAATTCTGACATTGTGACATTCTAGCATTGTGACATAGTGACATTCTGGAATTGTGGCAACCTGACATTCTGACATTCGGACATTGTGACATTCTCAAATTCTGACATTGTGACATTCTAGCATTGTGACATAGTGACATTCTGGAATTGTGGCAACCTGACAATCTGAAATTCTGACATTGTTACATTCTCACATTATGACATTCATTCATTCTAGCATTGTGACATAGTGACATTCTGGAATTGTGGCAACCTGACATAGTGACATTGAGACATTGTGACATTCTCAAATTCTGACATTCCGATATTCACACATTCTTAGTTTCTGACATTCTAGCATTGTGACATAGTGACATTCTGGAATTTTGGCAACCTCTCATTGTGACATTCTGACATTGTAACATTCTCAAGTTCTGACATTCTGACATTCTCACATTCTTACATTCTGACATTCTAGTATTGTGACATAATTAGATTCTGGAATTGTGGCAACCAGTCATTCTGACATTGTGACATTGTGACATACTGACATTGTGACATTCTGACATTCTCATATTCTGACATTCTAGCATCGTGACATATTGACATACTGGAATTGCGGCAACTTACATTCTGATATTCTGACATTGTGTCATTCTCACATTCTGACATTCTGACATTCTGTCATTGTGACATAGTGACATTCTGGAATTGTGGCAACTTATATTCTGATATTCTGACATTCTCACATTCTCACATTCTGCCATTGTGATATTCTAGCATTGTGACATAGTGACATTCTGGAATTGTGGCAACCTGTCATTTTACATTCTGACATTGTGGCTTTCTCACATTCTGACATTCTGACATTCTAGCATTGTGACATAGTGACATTATGGAATTGTGGCAAACTGGCATTCTGACATTCTGACAGTGTGACATTCTCACATTCTGACATTCAAGCATTGTGACGTAGTGACATTCCGGAATTCTGGCAACCTGTCATTCTGACATTCTGACATTGTGACATTCTCAAATTCTGACATTGTGATATTCTAGCATTGTGACATAGTGACATTCTGCAATTGTGGCAACCTGTCATTCTCCCACTCTGACATTGTGAAATTCTTGCATTGTGACACAGTGACATTCTGAAATTGTGGCAACCTGATATTCTCCCATTGTGACATTGTGATATTCTCACATACTGACATTCTAACATTGTGACACAGTGACATTCTGGAATTGTGGCAACCTGACATTCTCCGATTGTGACATTGTGACTTTCTCAAATTCTGACATTCTAACATTGTGACACAGTGATATTCTAGAATTGTGGCAACCTGACAATCTGACATTCTGACATTGTTACATTCTCACATTATGATATTCATTCATTCTAGCATTGTGACATATGACATTCTGGAATTGTGGCAACCTGACATTCTCCCATTCTGACATTTTGAAATTCCAGCATTGTGACATAGTGACATTTTCCCATTGTGACATTCTGACATTCTGACATTCTGACATTCTAGCATTGTGACATAATGACATTCAGGAATCGTGGCAACCTGACATTCTGACATGCTGACATTGTAACATTATAACATCCTGACATTGTTACATTCGAGCATTGTGACATAGTGACATTTTTCGAATTTGAAAACCTGTCATTCTGACATTCTGACGTTGTGACATTCTCACATTTTGACATTCTGATCTTCTATCATTGTGATATAACGACATTCTGGAATTGTGGCCACCTGTCATTCTGACATTCTGACATTATGACTTTCTGACATTCTGACGTTTTGAAATTCAAGCACGGGGACATAGTGACATTCTGGAATTGTGGCAACCTGACAATCTCACATTCTGACATTGTGACATTCTCACATTCCTACATTCCGACATTGTAGCATTGTGATGTAGTTACATTCTGAAATTGTGGCAACCTGACATTCTGTGAAAGACAGAAACTGTTTTTTACTTTTGTTGTCTCAAAGCTTGCTTCATGAGGCCTTTCTGGCTATAGGACTCTAATTGACAGCTGCAAATCATCTAGATGGTTGTCGCGGCGCCTCAATGTCTCTGTTTGTGGTTGTAAAGATAAGCAGAAATAGGGGAAAGTAGTCTTTTTCGGTGTACGGCTTGGAGAAGCTGATCACCGCAAAGGACGATAATACTTGTATGGCACCGAAGGTGCTACTCCCTGTTGATTTATCTGTTGGGCCAGACGTGTTGGGTGGGCATAAATCAAACTAATGCCAGAACATGGAGGCAGCTAAAGAAAGCAGGACAGACATCCTGTTGTCCCAACAAGATAACCAAACAGACGTCTCTCTTATAACAAGACACCCACAGGAATGGTGAGGAGCTCTCCCCCTTCAAGGTTTGAAAATTTACAGCAAAATTGACCCTTAGGTTTAATCCCCTCGATAACCAGAGTTTGGAATGTGATGAATATGCATGTGCTATACCTTTAAATATGTATTCGTTTCTCTTTTTGTGGTGCATGTTTGGTGGAACGATCCCCCATGTACCCAGCGCTGTAATGGAGGGAATAGCCGCTTGACATAACTCACTGATGTGTCGAGTTGCTCAGTTGGTTTTCTCGGCACCACTAAACCAAAGACTTTGAAGAAGAGACTTTCCTGAGGGAAAAACCTCTTTGGAAGAACCCCCCCCTGCACGGTGCCTGCTTGCTGTGAAACTTCCCGGCTTTCTCCCATCCCCCGCGGAGACCAGACGAGTTCCTGAGATCAACGGACTACGGACCTCGCCGGATCCACGGTGGTGATGCTCTCTCTTTCTCTCTCTCTCTCTCTTGCTTTCTGCCAAGTCTCCTTGCTTTTCATCTCTTTTCTATCGCCCACCTTCCCTTCCCCATATCCCTAAGCAACTAGTAATTGTAATAAACTTGTTGGGCTAACATTTGACCTCCTGTGTCTTAATCTCGCCATCGGGTATACACATACATATAAAGAACCTTGTCTCCCTCCTTTATATTGGAGCGTGACACATTCTCGCATTCTGACATTGTGAAATTCTGACATTGTGACATATTGACATTCAGGAATAGTGGCAAACTATCATTCGGACAAACTGACATTGTGACATTGTGACATTCTCACATTGTGACATTCTTACATTCTAGCATAGTGACATAGTGACATTCTGGAATTGTGGCAACCTGTAATTCTGACATTCTGACATTGTGACATTCTCACATTCTGAAATTCTAACATTGTGAGACAGTGACATTCTGGAATTGTGGCAACATGTAATTCAGACATTCTGACATGTTGACATTCTGACTTTCTGACATTGTGACATTCGAGCATTGTGACATAGTGACATTCTGGAATAGTGGCAACCTCTCATACTCCCATTCTGACATTGTGAAATTCTTGCATTGTGACACAGTGACATTCTGGAATTGTGGCAACCTCTCATACTCCCATTCTGACATTGTGAAATTCTTGCATTGTGACACAGTGACATTCTGGAATTGTGGCAACCTGTCATTCTCCCATTGTGACATTGTGACATTCTCAAATTCTGACATTCTGACATTGTAGCATTGTGATATAGCTACATTCTGGATTTGTGGCAACGTGATATTCTCCCATTCTGACACTGTGAAATTCTGACATTGTGACATATTGACATTCTGGAATTGTGGCAGAATGTCATTCGGACAAACTGACATTGTGACATTGTGATATTCTCACATTCTGACATTCTGACATTCTAGCATTTTGACATAGTGACATTCTGGAATTGTGGCAACCTGTTATTCTGACATTTTGATATTGTGACATTCTCAAATTCTGACATTCTAACATTCTAGCATAGAGACATATTGACATGCTGGAATTATGGCAACCCGTCAATCTGACAATCTGACATTGTGACATTCTCACATTCTGACATTCTGACATTCTAGCATTGTGAAATAGTGATATTCTGAAATTGTAGCAAACTGTCATTCGTACAAACAGATCTTGTGACATTGTGACATTCTCACATTGTGACATTCTGATATTCTAGCATAGTGACATAGTGACATTCTGGAGTTCTGGCAACCTGTCATTATGACATTCCGACATTGCGACATTCTCACATTCTGACATTCCAATATTGTGACACAGTGACATTCTGGAATTGTGGCAACCTGTCATTTTGAAATTCTGATATTGTGACATTCTCACATTCTGACATTGTGACATTCTAGATTTGTGACATAGTGACATTCTGGAATTGTGGCAACCTGTCATTCTGACATTCTGACATTGTGACTTTCTGACTTTCTGACATTGTGACATTCTAGCATTGTGACATAGTGACATACTGGAATTGTGGCAACCTGACATTCTCCCATTGTGACATTGTGACATTCTCACATTCTGACATTTGTCATATTCTTGCATTGTGACATAGTGACATTCTGGAATTTTGGCAACCTGTCATTCTGACATTCAGGCATTGTGACTTTCTGACTTTCTGACATTGTGACATTCTAGCATTGTGACATAGTGACATTCTGGAATTGTGGCAACCTGACAATCTGATATTCTGACATTGTTACTTTCTCACATTATGACACTCATTCATTCTAGCATTGTGACATAGTGACATTCTGGAATTGTGGCAACCTGTCATTATACATTCTGACATTGTGACTTTCTGACATTCTGACATTCTGACATTCTAGCATTGTACATAGTGACATTCCGGAATTTTGGCAACCTGACAATCTGACATTCTGTCATTGTTACATTCTCACATTATGACATTCTTTCATTCTAGCATTGTGACATAGCGACATTCTGGAATTGTGGCAACCTGACAATCTGACATTGTGACATTGTGACATTCTCACATTCTGACATGCTGATATTCTCATATTCTTACTTTCTGACATTCTAGCATTGTGACATAGTGACATTCTGCAATTGTGGCAACCTGTCATTGTGACATTCTGACATTGTGATATTCTCACATTCTGACATACTGACATTCTAGCATTGTGACATAGTTACATTCTGGAATTGTGGCAACCTGACAATCTGACATTCTGACATTGCTACATTCTCACATTATGACATTCAGACATTCTAGCATTGTGACATAGTGACATTCTGGAATTGTGGCAACCTGACATTCTCCCATTCTCACATTGTGAAATTCTAGCATTGTGACATAGTGACATTCTAGAATTGTGGCAATCTGACATTCTGACATTCGGACATTGTGACATTCTCAAATTCTGACATTCTAATATTGTGACACAGTGACATTCTGGAATTGTGGCAACCTGACATTCTCCGATTGTGACATTGTGACTTTCTCAAATTCTGACATTGTGATATTCTAGCATTGTGACATAGTGACATTCTAGAATTGTGGCAACCTGTAATTCTGACATTCTAACATTGTGACTTTCTGACTTTCTGACATTGTGACATTCTAGCATTGTGACATAGTCACAATTCTAGCATTCTAGCATTGTGACATTCTAGCATTGTGACATAGTGACATTCTGGAATTTTGGGAACCTGACAATCTGACATACTGACATAGTTACATTCTCACATTATGACATTCATTCATTCTAGCATTGTGACATAGTGAAATTCTGGAATTGTGGCAACCTGACAATCTGACATTCTGACATTGTGACGTGATCACATTCTGATTCTGATATTGTCATATTCTTACTTTCTGACATTCTATCATTGTGACATAGTGATATTCTGACATTGTAACATTCTCACATTATGACATTCAGACATTCTAGCATTGTGACATAGTGACATTCTGGAATTGTGGCAACCTGACATTCTCCGATTGTGACATTTTGACTTTCTCAAATTCTGACATTGTGATATTCTAGCATTGTGACATAGCGACATTCTAGAATTGTGGCAACCTGTCATTCTGACATTCTAACATTTTGACTTTCTGACTTTCTGACATTGTGACATTCTTGCATTGTGACATAGTCACAATTCTAGCATTCTAGATTTGTGACATTCTAGCATTGTGACATAGTGACATTCTGGAATTTTGGCAACCTGACAATCTGACATACTGACATAGTTACATTCTCACATTATGACATTCATTCATTCTAGCATTGTGACATAGTGAAATTCTGGAATTGTGGCAACCTGACAATATGACATTCTGACATTGTGACATGATCACATTCTGATTCTGATATTGTCATATTCTTACTTTCTGACATTCTATCATTGTGACATAGTGACATTCTGCAATTGTGGCAACCTGTCATTGTGACATTCTGACATTGTGACATTGTCACATTCTCACTTTCTGACATTCTAGCATTGTAACATAGTGACTTTATGGAATTGTGGCAACCTGTCATTCTGAAATTCTGACATTGTAACATTCTCACATTCTGGCATTTGTCACATTCTAGCATTGTGACATAGTGACATTCTGGAATTGTGGCAACCTGTCATTCTGACATTCGGACATTGTGACATTCTCAAATTCTGACATTGTGACATTCCAGCATTGTGACATAGTGACATTCTGGAATTGTGGACACCTGACAATCTGAAATTCTGACATTGTTACATTCACACATTATGACATTCATTCATTCTAGCATTGTGACATAGTGAAATTCTGGAATTGTGGCAATCTGACAATCTGACATTCTGACATTGTTACATTCTCACATTATGACATTCATTCATTCTAGCATTGTGACATAGTGACATTCTGGAATTTTGGCAACCTGACATTCTCCCTTTCTCCCATTGTGAAATTCTAGCATTGTGAAATAGTGACATTCTGGAATTGTGGCAAGCTGACATTCTCCCATTGTGACATTGTGACATTCTCACATACTGACATCGTTATATTCTAGCATTGTGACATAGTGACATTCTGGAATTGTGGCAACCTGACATTCTGACATTCGGACATTGTGACATTCTCAAATTCTGACATTGTGACATTCTAACATTGTGACATAGTGACATTCTGGAATTGTGGCAACCTGACAATCTGAAATTCTGACATTGTTACATTCTCACATTATGACATTCATTCATTCTAGCATTGTGACATATTGACATTCTGGAATTGTGGCAACCTGACATAGTGACATTGAGACATTGTGACATTCTCACATTCTGACATTCCGATATTCACACATTCTTACTTTCTGACATTCTAGCATTGTGACATGGTGACATTCTGGAATTTTGGCAACCTCTCATTGTGACATTCTGACCTTGTAACATTCTCAAGTTCTGACATTCTGACATTCTCACATTCTTACATTCTGACATTCTAGTATTGTGACATAATTAGATTCTGGAATTGTGGCAACCAGTCATTCTGACATTGTGACATTGTGACATACTGACATTGTGACATTCTGACATTCTCATATTCTGACATTCTAGCATCGTGACATATTGACATACTGGAATTGCGGCAACTTACATTCTGATATTCTGACATTGTGTCATTCTCACATTCTGACATTCTGACATTCTGTCATTGTGACATAGTGACATTCTGGAATTGTGGCAACTTATATTCTGATATTCTGACATTCTGACATTCTCACATTCTGCCATTGTGATATTCTAGCATTGTGACATAGTGACATTCTGGAATTGTGGCATCCTGTCATTTTACATTCTGACATTGTGGCTATCTCACATTCTGACATTGTGGCTATCTCACATTCTGACATTCTGACATTCTAGCATTGTGACATAGTGACATTATGGAATTGTGGCAAACTGGCATTCTGACATTCTGACAGTGTGACATTCTCACATTCTGACATTCAAGCATTGTGACGTAGTGACATTCCGGAATTCTGGCAACCTGTCATTCTGACATTCTGACATTGTGACATTCTCACATTCTTACATTCTGACATTCTAGCATTGTGACATAGTGACATTCTGCAATTGTGGCAACCTGTCATTCTCCCACTCTGACATTGTGAAATTCTTGCATTGTGACACAGTGACATTCTGGAATTGTGGCAACCTGACATTCTCCCATTGTGACATTGTGATATTCTCACATACTGACATTCTAACATTGTGACACAGTGACATTCTGGAATTGTGGCAACCTGACATTCTCCGATTGTGACATTGTGACATTCTCAAATTCTGACATTGTGATATTCTAGCATTGTGACATAGTGATATTCTAGAATTGTGGCAACCTGACAATCTGACATTCTGACATTGTTACATTCTCACATTATGACATTCATTCATTCTAGCATTGTGACATATGACATTCTGGAATTGTGGCAACCTGACATTCTCCCATTCTGACATTTTGAAATTCCAGCATTTTGACATAGTGATATTTTCCCATTGTGACACTCTGACATTCTGACATTCTGACTTTCTGACATTTTGACATTCTAGCATTGTGACATAATGACATTCAGGAATCGTGGCAACCTGACATTCTGACATTCTGACATTGTAACATTATAACATCCTGACATTGTTACATTCGAGCATTGTGACATAGTGACATTTTGCGAATTTGAAAACCTGTAATTCTGACATTCTGACGTTGTGACATTCTCACATTTTGACATTCTGACATTCTAGCATTGTGATATAACGACATTCTGGAATTGTGGCCACCTGTCATTCTGACATTCTGACATTATGACTTTCTGACATTCTGACGTTTTGAAATTCAAGCACGGTGACATAGTGACATTCTGGAATTGTGGCAACCTGACAATCTCACATTCTGACATTGTGACATTCTCACATTCCTACATTCCGAAATTGTAGCATTGTGATGTAGTTACATTCTGAAATTGTGGCAACCTGACATTCTCCCATTCTGACATTGTGAAATTCTGACATTGTGACATATTGACATTCTGGAATTGTGGCAAACTGTCATTCGGACAAACTGACATTGTGACATTGTGACATTCTCAAATTCTGACATTCTGACATTCTAGCATTTTGACATAGTGATATTTTGGAATTGTGACAACCTGTCATTCGGACATTTTGACATTGTGACATTCTCAAATTCTGACATTCTAACATTCTAACATAGTGACATACTGACATTCTGGAATTATGGCAACCCGTCCTTCTGACATTCTGACATTGTGACATTCTCAAATTCTGACATTATGAAATTCTAACATTGTGAAATATTGATATTCTGAATTTGTGGCAAACTGTCAGTCGTACAAACTGACATTGTGACATTGTGACATTCTCACATTGTGACATTCTTACATTCTAGCATAGTTACATAGTGACATTCTGGAATTGTGGCAACCTGTAATTCTGACATTCTGACATTGTGACATTCTCACATTCTGAAATTCTAACATTGTGAGACAGTGACATTCTGGAATTGTGGCAACCTGTAATTCAGACATTCTGACATTGTGACATTCTGACTTTCTGACATTGTGACATTCTAGCATTGTGACATAGTGACATTCTGGAATTATGGCCACCTGTCATTCTGACATTCTGACATTGAGACTTTCTGACATTCTGACGTTCTGAAATTCAAGCACGGTGACACTGTGACATTCTGGAATTGTGGCAACCTGACAATCTGACATTCTGACATTGTTACATTCTCACATTCCTACATTCTGACATTGTAGCATTGTTATATATTTACATTCTGGAATTGTGGCAACCTGACATTCTTCCATTCTGACATTGTGAAATTCTGACATTGTGACATATTGACATTCTGGTTTTGTGGCAAACCGTAATTCGGACAAAATGACATTTTGACATTGTGTCATTCTCACATTCTGACATTCAGACATTCTAGCATTTTGATATAGTGACATTCTGGATTTGTGGCAACCTGTCATTCTGACATTTTGACATTGTGATATTCTCAAATTCTGACATTCTTATATTCTAGCATTTTGATATAGTGACATTCTGGAATTATGGCAACCCGTCATTCTGACATTCTGACATTTTGACATTCTCATATTCTGACATACTGACATTCTAGCATTGTGAAATAGTGATATTCTGAAACTGTGGCAAACTGTCATTCGTACAAACTGACATTGTGACATTGTGATATTCTCACAATGTGACATTCTTACATTCTAGCATAGTGACATAGTGACATTCTGGAATTGTGGCAACCTGACAATCTGACATTCTGACATTGCTACATTCTCACATTATGACATTCAGACATTCTAGCATTGTGACATAGTGACATTCTGGAATTGTGGCAACCTGTCATTCTGACATTCCGAGATTGCGACATTCTCACATTCTGACATTTGTCACATTCTAGCATTGTGACATAGTGACATTCTGGAATTTTTGCAACCTGACAATCTGACATTCTGACATTGTGACATGATCACATTCTGATTCTGATATTGTCATATTCTTACTTTCTGACATTCTATCATTGTTACATAGTGACATTCTGCAATTGTGGCAACCTGTCATTGTGACATTCTGACATTGTGACATTGTCACATTCTCACATTCTGACATTCTAGCATTGTAATATAGTGACGTTATGGAATTGTGGCAACCTGTCATTCTGAAATTCTGACATTGTGACATTCTCACATTCTGGCATTTGTCACATTCTAGCATTGTGACATAGTGATATTCTGGAATAGTGGCAACCTGACAATCTGACATACTGACATTGTGACTTTCTCACATTATGACATTCAGACAATCTTGCATTTTGACATTGTGACATTCTGGAATTGTGGCAACCTGACATTCTCCCATTCTCACATTGTGAAATTCTAGCATTGTGAAATAGTGACATTTTGGAATTGTGGCCACCTGACATTCTGACATTCGGACATTGTGATATTCTAAAATTCTGACATTCAAACACTGTGACACAGTGACATTCTGGAATTGTGGCAACCTGACATTCTCCCATTGTGACATTGTGACATTCTCACATTCTGGCATTTGTCACATTCTAGCATTGTGACATAATGACATTCTGGAATTGTGGCAACCTGTCATTCTGACATTCTAACATTATGACTTTCTGACTTTCTGACATTGTGACATTCTAGCATTGTGACATAGTGACATTCTGGAATAGTGGCAACCTGACAATCTGACATTCTGACATAGTTACATTCTCACATTATGACATTCATTCATTCTAGCATTGTGACATAGTGACATTCTGGAATTGTGGCAACCTGACATTCTCCCATTGTGACATTGTGACATTCTCACATTCTGACATTCCGATATTCACACATTCTTACTTCCTGACATTCTAGCATTGTGACATAATGACATTCTGCAATTGTGGCAACCTGTCATTGTGACATTTTGACATTGTTACATTCTCAAATTTTGACATTCTGACATTCTCATATTCTTACATTCTGACATTCGAGTATTGTAACATAATTAGATTCTGGAACAGTGGCAACTAGTCATTGTGACATTGTGACATTCTGACATTCTCATATTCTGACATTCTAGCATCGTGACTTAGTGACATACAAGAATTGTGGCAACTTATATTCTGATATTCTGACATTGTGTCATTCTCACATTCTGACATTCTGACATTCTGTCATTGTGACATAGTGACATTCTGGAATTGTGGCAACTTATATTCTGATATTCTGACATTCTGACATTCTGACATTCTGCCATTGTGATATTCTAGCATTGTGACATAGTGACATTCTGGAATTGTGGCAACCTCTCAGTTTACATTCTGAGATTGTGACATTCTCACATTCTGACATTGTGACATTCTAGCATTGTGACATAGTGACATTCTGGAATTGTGGCAACCTGTCATTCTGACATTCTGACATTGTGACATTCTCACTATCTGACATTCTGACATTCTCAAATTCTTACATTCTGACATTCTAGCATTGTGACATAGTGACATTCTGGAATTATGGCCACCTGTCATTCTGACATTCTGACATTGAGACTTTCTGACATTCTGACGTTCTGAAATTCAAGCACGGTGACACTGTGACATTCTGGAATTGTGGCAACCTGACAATCTGACATTCTGACATTGTTACATTCTCACATTCCTACATTCTGACATTGTAGCATTGTTATATATTTACATTCTGGAATTGTGGCAACCTGACATTCTTCCATTCTGACATTGTGAAATTCTGACATTGTGACATATTGACATTCTGGTTTTGTGGCAAACCGTAATTCGGACAAAATGACATTTTGACATTGTGTCATTCTCACATTCTGACATTCAGACATTCTAGCATTTTGATATAGTGACATTCTGGATTTGTGGCAACCTGTCATTCTGACATTTTGACATTGTGATATTCTCAAATTCTGACATTCTTATATTCTAGCATTTTGATATAGTGACATTCTGGAATTATGGCAACCCGTCATTCTGACATTCTGACATTTTGACATTCTCATATTCTGACATACTGACATTCTAGCATTGTGAAATAGTGATATTCTGAAACTGTGGCAAACTGTCATTCGTACAAACTGACATTGTGACATTGTGATATTCTCACAATGTGACATTCTTACATTCTAGCATAGTGACATAGTGACATTCTGGAATTGTGGCAACCTGACAATCTGACATTCTGACATTGCTACATTCTCACATTATGACATTCAGACATTCTAGCATTGTGACATAGTGACATTCTGGAATTGTGGCAACCTGTCATTCTGACATTCCGAGATTGCGACATTCTCACATTCTGACATTTGTCACATTCTAGCATTGTGACATAGTGACATTCTGGAATTTTTGCAACCTGACAATCTGACATTCTGACATTGTGACATGATCACATTCTGATTCTGATATTGTCATATTCTTACTTTCTGACATTCTATCATTGTTACATAGTGACATTCTGCAATTGTGGCAACCTGTCATTGTGACATTCTGACATTGTGACATTGTCACATTCTCACATTCTGACATTCTAGCATTGTAATATAGTGACGTTATGGAATTGTGGCAACCTGTCATTCTGAAATTCTGACATTGTGACATTCTCACATTCTGGCATTTGTCACATTCTAGCATTGTGACATAGTGATATTCTGGAATAGTGGCAACCTGACAATCTGACATACTGACATTGTGACTTTCTCACATTATGACATTCAGACAATCTTGCATTTTGACATTGTGACATTCTGGAATTGTGGCAACCTGACATTCTCCCATTCTCACATTGTGAAATTCTAGCATTGTGAAATAGTGACATTTTGGAATTGTGGCCACCTGACATTCTGACATTCGGACATTGTGATATTCTAAAATTCTGACATTCAAACACTGTGACACAGTGACATTCTGGAATTGTGGCAACCTGACATTCTCCCATTGTGACATTGTGACATTCTCACATTCTGGCATTTGTCACATTCTAGCATTGTGACATAATGACATTCTGGAATTGTGGCAACCTGTCATTCTGACATTCTAACATTATGACTTTCTGACTTTCTGACATTGTGACATTCTAGCATTGTGACATAGTGACATTCTGGAATAGTGGCAACCTGACAATCTGACATTCTGACATAGTTACATTCTCACATTATGACATTCATTCATTCTAGCATTGTGACATAGTGACATTCTGGAATTGTGGCAACCTGACATTCTCCCATTGTGACATTGTGACATTCTCACATTCTGACATTCCGATATTCACACATTCTTACTTCCTGACATTCTAGCATTGTGACATAATGACATTCTGCAATTGTGGCAACCTGTCATTGTGACATTTTGACATTGTTACATTCTCAAATTTTGACATTCTGACATTCTCATATTCTTACATTCTGACATTCGAGTATTGTAACATAATTAGATTCTGGAACAGTGGCAACTAGTCATTGTGACATTGTGACATTCTGACATTCTCATATTCTGACATTCTAGCATCGTGACTTAGTGACATACAAGAATTGTGGCAACTTATATTCTGATATTCTGACATTGTGTCATTCTCACATTCTGACATTCTGACATTCTGTCATTGTGACATAGTGACATTCTGGAATTGTGGCAACTTATATTCTGATATTCTGACATTCTGACATTCTGACATTCTGCCATTGTGATATTCTAGCATTGTGACATAGTGACATTCTGGAATTGTGGCAACCTCTCAGTTTACATTCTGAGATTGTGACATTCTCACATTCTGACATTGTGACATTCTAGCATTGTGACATAGTGACATTCTGGAATTGTGGCAACCTGTCATTCTGACATTCTGACATTGTGACATTCTCACTATCTGACATTCTGACATTCTCAAATTCTTACATTCTGACATTCTACCATTGTGACATAGTGACATTCTGGAATTGTGGCAACCTGTCATTCTCCCACTCTGAGATTGTGAAATTCTTGCATTGTGACATAGTGACGTTCTGAAATTGTGGGAACCTGATATTCTCCCATTATGACATTGTTACATTCTCACATTCTGACATTCTAACATTGTGACACAGTGACATTCTGGAATTGCGGCAACCTGACATTCTCCCATTGTGACATTTTGACATTCTCAAATTCTGACATTGTGAAATTCTAGCATTGTGACATAGTGACATTCTGGAATTGTGGTAGCCTGACAATCTGACATTCTGACATTGTTACATTCTCACATTATGACATTCATTCAATCTAGCATTGTGACATAATGACATTCCGGAATTGTGGCAACCTGACATTCTCCCATTCTGATATTTTGAAATTCCAGCATTGTGACATAGTGACATTCTCCCATTGTGACATTCTGACATTCTGACTTTCTGACATTCTGACATTCTAGCATTGTGACATAATGACATTCCGGAATTGTGGCAACCTGACATTCTGACATTCTGACATCGTGACATTATAACATCCTGACATTATGACATTCGAGCATTGTGACTTAGTGACATTTTGCGACTATGAAAAACTGTCATTCTGACATTCTGACGTTGTGAGATTCTCACATTATGACATTCTGACATTCTAGCATTGTGATATAATGACATTCTGGAATTGTGGCCACCTGACATTCTGAAATTCGGACATTGTGACATTCTCAAATTCTGACATTCTAACATAGTGACACAGTGACATTCTGGAATTGTGGCAACCTGACATTCTCCCATTGTGACATTGTGACATTCTCACATTCTGGCATTTGTCACATTCTAGCATTGTGACATAATGACATTCTGGAATTTTGGCAACCTGTCATTCTGACATTCTGACATTGTGACTTTCTGACTTTCTGACATTGTGACATTCTAGCATTGTGACATAGTGACATTCTGGAATAGAGGCAACCTGACAATCTGACATTCTGACATTGTAACATTCTCACATTATGACATTCAGACATTCTAGCATTGTGACATTGTGACATTCTCGAATTGTGGCAACCTGACATTCTCCCATTCTCACAATCTGAAATTCTAGCATTGTCAAATAGCGACATTCTGGAATTGTGGCAACCTGACATTCTGACATTCGGAGATTGTGACATTCTCCAATTCTGACATTCTAACACTGTGACACAATGACATTCTGGAATTGTGACAACCTGTAATTCTGATATTCTGACATTGTGACATTCTCACATTCTGACATTCTAACATTGTGAAACAGTGGCATGCTGGAATTGTGGCAACATGCCACTCTGAAATTCTGACATTGTGATATTCTCACATTCTGACATTTGTCACATTCTAGCATTGTGACATAGTGACATTCTGGAATTGTGGCAACCTGACATTCTCCCATTCTCACATTGTGAAATTCTAGCATTGTGACATAGTGACATTCTGGAATTGTGGCAACCTGACATTCTCCCATTCTCACATTGTGAAATTCTAGCATTGTGACATAGTGACATTCTGGAATTGTGGCAACCTGATATTCTGACATTCGGACATTGTGACATTCTCAAATTCTGAGATTCTAACATTGTGACACAGTGACATTCTTGAATGGTGGCAACCTGACATTCTCCCATTTTGACATTGTGACATTCTCACATGCTGACATTGTGATATTCTAGCATTGTGACATAGTGACATTCTGGAATTGTGGCAACCTGTCATTCTGACATTCTTACACTGTGACTTTCTGACTTTCTGACATTGTGACATTCTAGCATTGTGACATAGTGACATTCTGGAATTGTGGCAACCTGACATTCTCCCATTGCGACATTGTGACTTTATAATATTCTGAGATTATGACATTCGAGCATTGTGACATAGTGACATTTTGCGACTTAGAAAACCTGTCATTCTGACATTCTGACATTGTGACATTCTCACATTTTGACATTCTGACATACTAGCATTGTGATATATTGACATTCTGGAATTGTGGCTACCTGGCATTCTGACGTTCTGTCATTGTGACTTTCTGACATTCTGACACTCTGAAATTCAATCATGGTGACATAGTGACATTCTGGAATTGTGGCAAACTGTAATTCGGACAAACTGACATTGTGACATTGTGACATTTCCACATTCTGACATTCTGACATTCTAGCATTTTGACATAGTGACATTCATGAATTTTGGCAACCTGACATTCTCCCATTGTGACATTGTGACATTCTCATATTTTGATATTGTGACATTCTAGCATTGTGACATAGTGACATTCCAGAATTGTGGCAACCTGATATTCTGAAATTCGGACTTTGTGAAATTATGACATTTTGACATAGTGTCATTTTGGAATTGTGGCAACCTGACATTCTGACGTTCTGGCATTGTGAAATTCTCACATTATGACATTCTGACATTCTAGAAATGTGACATAGTGATATTCTGGTATTGAGGCAACCTGTCATTCTGACATTCTGACATTCTAGCATTGTGACATAGTGACATTCTGGAATTGTGGCAGCCTATCATTCTGACATTCTGACATTGTAATATTCTAACATTCTGACATTCTGACATTGTATAAATGTGGCAACCTGACATTCTGGAATTGTGGCAACCTGACATTCTGAATATTATGACATTGTGATATTCTCACATTTTGACATTCTGACATTCTAGCATTGTGACATAGTGACATTCTGGAGTTGTGGCAACCTGACATTCTCCGATTGTGACATTGTGACTTTCTCAAATTCTGATATTCTAACATTGTGACACAGTGACATTCTAGAATTGTGGCAACCTGACAATCTGATATTCTGACATTGTGACATTCTCACATTATGACATTCAGACATTCTAGCATTGTGACATAGTGACAATCTGGAATTGTGGCAACCAGACTTTCTCCCATTCTGACATTTTGAAATTCCAGCATTGTGACATAGTGACATTCTGACATTGTGACATTCTGACATTCTCACATTGTGACATTCTGACATTCTGACTTTCTGACATTCTGACATTCTAGCATTGTGACATAATGACATTCCGGAATTGTGGCAACCTGACATTCTGACATTCTGACATTGTGACATTATAACATCCTGACATTATGACATTCGAGCATTGTGACTTAGTGACATTTTGCGGCTTTGAAAACCTGTCATTCTGAAATTCTGACGTTGTGACATTCTCACATTTTGACATTCTGACATTCTAGCATTGTGATATAATGACATTCTGGAATTGTGGCCACCTGTCATTCTGACATTCTGACATTGTGACTTTCTGACATTCTGACATTCTGAAATTCAAGCACGGTGACATAGTGACATTCTGGAATTGTGGCAACCTGACAATCTGACATTCTGACATTGTGACATTCTCACATTCCTACATTCTGACATTGTAGCATTGTGATATAGCTACATTCTGGATTTGTGGCAACGTGATATTCTCCCATTCTGACACTGTGAAATTCTGACATTGTGACATATTGACATTCTGGAATTGTGGCAGAATGTCATTCGGACAAACTGACATTGTGACATTGTGATATTCTCACATTCTGACATTCTGACATTCTAGCATTTTGACATAGTGACATTCTGGAATTGTGGCAACCTGTTATTCTGACATTTTGATATTGTGACATTCTCAAATTCTGACATTCTAACATTCTAGCATAGAGACATATTGACATGCTGGAATTATGGCAACCCGTCAATCTGACAATCTGACATTGTGACATTCTCACATTCTGACATTCTGACATTCTAGCATTGTGAAATATTGATATTCTGAAATTGTAGCAAACTGTCATTCGTACAAACTGATCATGTGACATTGTGTCATTCTCACATTGTGACATTTTGATATTCTAGCATAGTGACATAGTGACATTCTGGAATTCTGGCAACCTGTCATTCTGACATTCCGACATTGCGACATTCTCACATTCTGACATTCTAATATTGTGACACAGTGACATTCTGGAATTGTGGCAACCTGTCATTCTGAAATTCTGATATTGTGACATTCTCACATTCTGACATTGTGACATTCTAGATTTGTGACATAGTGACATTCTGGAATTGTGGCAACCTGTCATTCTGACATTCTGACATTGTGACTTTCTGACTTTCTGACATTGTGACATTCTAGCATTGTGACATAGTGACATACTGGAATTGTGGCAACCTGAAAATCTGACATTCTGACATAGTGACACTCTCACATTATGACATTCAGACATTTTAGCATTGTGACATAGTGACATTCTGGAATTTTGGAAACCGGATATACTCCCATTCTCATATTATGACATTCGAGCATTGTGACATAGTGACATTCTGGAATTGTGGCAACCTGACATACTGGCATTCGGACATTTTGACATTCTCAAATTCTGACATTCTAACACTGTGACACAGTGAAATTCTGGAGTTGTGGCAACCTGACATTCTCCCATTGTGACATTGTGACATTCTCACATTCTGACATTTGTCATATTCTAGCATTGTGACACTGTGAAATTCTGGAATTTTGGCAACCTGTCATTATGACATTCAGGCATTGTGACTTTCTGACTTTCTGACATTGTGACATTCTAGCATTGTGACATAGTGACATTCTGGAATTGTGGCAACCTGACAATCTGATATTCTGATATTGTTACTTTCTCACATTATGACATTCATTCATTCTAGCATTGTGACATAGTGACATTCTGGAATTGTGGCAACCTGTCATTTTACATTCTGACATTGTCACTTTCTGACATTCTGACATTCTGACATTCTAGCATTGTGACATAGTGACATTCTGCAATTGTGGCAACCTGTCATTGTGACATTCTGACATTGTGATATTCTCACATTCTGACATACTGACATTCTAGCATTGTGACATAGTGACATTCTGGAATTGTGGCAACCTGACAATCTGACATTCTGACATTGCTACATTCTCACAATATGACATTCAGACATTCTAGCATTGTGACATAGTGACATTCTGGAATTGTGGCAACCTGACATTCTCCCATTCTCACATTGTGAAATTCTAGCATTGTGACATAGTGACATTCTAGAATTGTGGCAATCTGACATTCTGACATTCGGACATTGTGACATTCTCTAATTCTGACATTCTAACATTGTGACACTGTGACATTCTGGAATTGTGGCAACCTGACATTCTCCGATTGTGACATTTTGACTTTCTCAAATTCTGACATTCTAACATTGTGACACAGTGACATTCTGGAATTGTGGCAACCTGACATTCTCCGATTGTGACATTGTGACTTTCTCAAATTCTGACATTCTAACATTGTGACACAGTGACATTCCAGAATTGTGGCAACCTGACAATCTGACATTCTGACATTGTGACATTCTCACATTATGACATTCAGACATTCTAGCATTGTGACATAGTGACAATCTGGAATTGTGGCAACCAGACTTTCTCCCATTCTGACATTTTGAAATTCTAGCATTGTGACATAGTGACATTCTCCCATTGTGACATTCTGACATTCTCACATTGTGACATTCTGACATTCTGACTTTCTGACATTCTGACATTCTAGCATTGTGACATAATGACATTCCGGAATTGTGGCAACCTGGCATTCTGACATTCTGACATTGTGACATTATAACATCCTGACATTATGACATTCGAGCATTGTGACTTAGTGACATTTTGCGGCTTTGAAAACCTGTCATTCTGACATTCTGACGTTGTGACATTCTCACATTTTGACATTCTGACATTCTAGCATTGTGATATAATGACATTCTGGAATTGTGGACACCTGTCATTCTGACATTCTGACATTGTGACTTTCTGACATTCTGACGTTCTGAAATTCAAGCACGGTGACATAGTGACATTCTTTAATTGTGGAACCTGACAATCTGACATTCTGACATTGTGACATTCTCATATTCCTACATTCTGACATTGTAGCATTGTGATATAGCTACATTCTGGATTTGTGGCAACGTGATATTCTCCCATTCTGACACTGTGAAATTCTGACATTGTGACATATTGACATTCTGGAATTGTGGCAGAATGTCATTCGGACAAACTGACATTGTGACATTGTGATATTCTCACATTCTGACATTCTGACATTCTAGCATTTTGACATAGTGACATTCTGGAATTGTGGCAACCTGTTATTCTGACATTTTGATATTGTGACATTCTCAAATTCTGACATTCTAACATTCTAGCATAGAGACATATTGACATGCTGGAATTATGGCAACACGTCAATCTGACAATCTGACTTTGTGACATTCTCACATTCTGACATTCTGACATTCTAGCATTGTGAAATAGTGATATTCTGAAATTGTAGCAAACTGTCATTCGTACAAACTGATCTTGTGACATTGTGACATTCTCACATTGTGACATTCTGATATTCTAGCATAGTGACATAGTGACATTCTGGAGTTCTGGCAACCTGTCATTCTGACATTCCGACATTGCGACATTCTCACATTCTGACATTCCAATATTGTGACACAGTGACATTCTGGAATTGTGGCAACCTGTCATTCTGAAATTCTGATATTGTGACATTCTCACATTCTGACATTGTGACATTCTAGATTTGTGACATAGTGACATTCTGGAATTGTGGCAACCTGTCATTCTGACATTCTGACATTGTGACTTTCTGACTTTCTGACATTGTGACATTCTAGCATTGTGACATAGTGACATACTGGAATTGTGGCAACCTGACATTCTCCCATTGTGACATTGTGACATTCTCACATTCTGGCATTTGTCACATTCTAGCATTGAGACATAGTGACATTCTGGAATTCTGGCAACCTGTCATTCTGACACTCTGACATTGTTACATTCTCACATTATGACATTCATTCATTCTAGCATTTTGACATAGTGACATTCTGGAATTGTGGCAACCTGACATTCTCCCTTTCTCCCATTGTGAAATTCTAGCATTGTGAAGTAGTGACATTCTGGAATTGTGGCAAGCTGACATTCTCCCATTGTGACATTGTGACATTCTCACATACTGACATTGTTATATTCTAGCATTGTGACATAGTGACATTCTGGAATTGTAGCAACCTGACATTTTGACATTCGGACATTGTGGCATTCTCAAATTCTGACATTGTGACATTCTAGCATTGTGACATAGAGACATTCTGGAATTGTGGCAACCTGTCATTCTGACATTCGGACATTGTGACATTCTCAAATTCTGACATTGTGACATTCTAGCATTGTGACATAGTGACATTCTGGAATTGTGGCAACCTGACAATCTGAAATTCTGACATTGTTACATTCTCACATTATGACATTCATTCATTCTAGCATTGTGACATAGTGACATTCTGGAATTGTGGCAACCTGACATAGTGACATTGAGACATTGTGACATTCTCACATTCTGACATTCCGATATTCACACATTCTTACTTTCTGACATTCTAGCATTGTGACATAGTGACATTCTGGAATTTTGGCAACCTCTCATTGTGACATTCTGACATTGTAACATTCTCAAGTTCTGACATTCTGACATTCTCACATTCTTACATTCTGACATTCTAGTATTGTGACATAATTAGATTCTGGAATTGTGGCAACCAGTCATTCTGACATTGTGACATTGTGACATACTGACATTGTGACATTCTGACATTCTCATATTCTGACATTCTAGCATCGTGACATATTGACATACTGGAATTGCGGCAACTTACATTCTGATATTCTGACATTGTGTCATTCTCACATTCTGACATTCTGACATTCTGTCATTGTGACATAGTGACATTCTGGAATTGTGGCAACTTATATTCTGATATTCAGACATTCTCACATTCTCACATTCTGCCATTGTGATATTCTAGCATTGTGACATAGTGACATTCTGGAATTGTGGCAACCTGTCATTTTATATTCTGACATTGTGGCTTTCTCACATTCTGACATTCTGACATTCTAGCATTGTGACATAGTGACATTATGGAATTGTGGCAAACTGGCATTCTGACATTCTGACAGTGTGACATTCTCACATTCTGACATTCAAGCATTGTGACGTAGTGACATTCCGGAATTCTGGCAACCTGTCATTCTGACATTCTGACATTGTGACATTCTCACATTCTTACATTCTGATATTCTAGCATTGTGACATAGTGACATTCTGCAATTGTGGCAACCTGTCATTCTCCCACTCTGACATTGTGAAATTCTTGCATTGTGACACAGTGACATTCTGAAACTGTGGCAACCTGATATTCTCCCATTGTGACATTGTGATATTCTCACATACTGACATTCTTACATTGTGACACAGTGACATTCTGGAATTGTGGCAACCTGACATTCTCCGATTGTGACATTGTGACATTCTCAAATTCTGACATTGTGATGTTCTAGCATTGTGACATAGTGATATTCTAGAATTGTGGCAACCTGACAATCTGACATTCTGACATTGTTACATTCTCACGTTATGACATTCATTCATTCTAGCATTGTGACATATGACTTTCTGGAATTGTGGCAACCTGACATTCTCCCATTATGACATTCTGACATTCTGACATTCTGACATTCTAGCATTGTGACATAATGACATTCAGGAATCGTGGCAACCTGACATTCTGACATTCTGACATTGTAACATTATAACATCCTGACATTGTTACATTCGAGCATTGTGACATAGTGACATTTTGCGACTTTGAAAACCTGTCATTCTGACATTCTGACGTTGTGACATTCTCACATTTTGACATTCTGATCTTCTATCATTGTGATATAACGACATTCTGGAATTGTGGCCACCTGTCATTCTGACATTCTGACATTATGACTTTCTGACATTCTGACGTTTTGAAATTCAAGCACGGGGACATAGTGACATTCTGGAATTGTGGCAACCTGACAATCTCACATTCTGACATTGTGACATTCTCACATTCCTACATTCCGACATTGTAGCATTGTGATGTAGTTACATTCTGAAATTGTGGCAACCTGACATTCTCCCATTCTGACATTGTGAAATTCTGACACTGTGACATATTGACATTCTGGAATTGTGGCAAACTATCATTCGGACAAACTGACATTGTGACATTGTGACATTCTCATATTGTGACATTCTTACATTCTAGCATAGTGACGTAGTGACATTCTGGAATTGTGGCAACCTGTAATTCTGACATTCTGACATTGTGACATTCTCACATTCTGAAATTCTAGCATTGTGAGACAGTGACATTCTGGAATTGTGGCAACATGTAATTCAGACATTCTCACATGGTGACATTCTGACTTTCTGACATTGTGACATTCGAGCATTGTGACATAGTGACATTCTGGAATAGTGGCAACCTGACAATCTGACATTCTGACATTGTAACATTCTCACATTATGACATTCAGACAATCTAGCATTGTGACATAATGACATTCTGGAATTGTGGCAACCTCTCATACTCCCATTCTGACATTGTGAAATTCTTGCATTGTGACACAGTGACATTCTGGAATTGTGGCAACCTGTCATTCTCCCATTGTGACATTGTGACATTCTCAAATTCTGACATTCTGACATTGTAGCATTGTGATATAGCTACATTCTGGATTTGTGGCAACGTGATATTCTCCCATTCTGACACTGTGAAATTCTGACATTGTGACATATTGACATTCTGGAATTGTGGCAGAATGTCATTCGGACAAACTGACATTGTGACATTGTGATATTCTCACATTCTGACATTCTGACATTCTAGCATTGTGACATAGTGACATTCTGGAATTGTGGCAACCTGTTATTCTGACATTTTGATATTGTGACATTCTCAAATTCTGACATTCTAACATTCTAGCATAGAGACATATTGACATGCTGGAATTATGGCAACCCGTCAATCTGACAATCTGACATTGTGACATTCTCACATTCTGACATTCTGACATTCTAGCATTGTGAAATAGTGATATTCTGAAATTGTAGCAAACTGTCATTCGTACAAACTGATCTTGTGACATTGTGACATTCTCACATTGTGACGTTCTGATATTCTAGAATAGTGACATAGTGACATTCTGGAGTTCTGGCAACCTGTCATTATGACATTCCGACATTGCGACATTCTCACATACTGACATTCCAATATTGTGACACAGTGACATTCTGGAATTGTGGCAACCTGTCATTCTGAAATTCTGATATTGTGACATTCTCACATTCTGACATTGTGACATTCTAGATTTGTGACATAGTGACATTCTGGAATTGTGGCAACCTGTCATTCTGACATTCTGACATTGTGACTTTCTGACTTTCTGACATTGTGACATTCTAGCATTGTGACATAGTGACATACTGGAATTGTGGCAACCTGACATTCTCCCATTGTGACATTGTGACATTCTCACATTCTGACATTTGTCATATTCTAGCATTGTGACATAGTGACATTCTGGAATTTTGGCAACCTGTCATTCTGAGATTCAGGCATTGTGACTTTCTGACTTTCTGACATTGTGACATTCTAGCATTGTGACATAGTGACATTCTGGAATTGTGGCAACCTGACAATCTGATATTCTGACATTGTTACTTTCTCACATTATGACATTCATTCATTCTAGCATTGTGACATAGTGACATTCTGGAATTGTGGCAACCTGTCATTATACATTCTGACATTGTGACATTCTGACATTCTGACATTCTGACATTCTAGCATTGTACATAGTGACATTCCGGAATTTTGGCAACCTGACAATCTGACATTCTGTCATTGTTACATTCTCACATTATGACATTCATTCATTCTAGCATTGTGACATAGTGACATTCTGCAATTGTGGCAACCTGTCATTGTGACATTCTGACATTGTGATATTCTCACATTCTGACATACTGACATTCTAGCATTGTGACATAGTGACATTCTGGAATTGTGGCAACCTGACATTCTCCCATTCTCACATTGTGAAATTCTATCATTGTGACATAGTGACATTCTAGAATTGTGGCAATCTGACATTCTGACATTCGGACATTGTGACATTCTCAAATTCTGACATTCTAACATTGTGACACAGTGACATTCTGGAATTGTGGCAACCTGACATTCTCCAATTGTGACATTGTGACTTTCTCAAATTCTGACATTGTGATATTCTAGCATTGTGACATAGTGACATTCTAGAATTGTGGCAACCTGTAATTCTGACATTCTAACATTGTGACTTTCTGACTTTCTGAAATTGTGACATTCTAGCATGGTGACATAGTCACAATTCTAGCATTCTAGCATTGTGACATTCTAGCATTGTGACATAGTGACATTCTGGAATTTTGGCAACCTGACATTCTGACATTCGGACATTGTGACATTCTCACATTCTGATATTCTAGCATTGTGAGACAGTGACATTCTGGAATTGTGGCATCCTGACATTCTCCCATTGTTACATTTTGACATTCTCACATTCTGACATTTGTCACATTCTAGCATTGTGACATACTGACATTCTGGAATTTTGGAAACCTGTCATTCTGACATTCTGACATTGTGACTTTCTGACTTTCTGACATTGTGACATTCTAGCATTGTGACATAGTGACATTCTGTAATAGTGGCAACCTGACAATCTGACATTCTGAAATTGTAACATTCTCACATTCTGCCATTGTGATATTCTAGCATTGTGACATAGTGACATTCTGGAATTGTGGCAACCTGACAATCTGATATTCTGACATTGCTACTTTCTCACATTATGACATTCATTCATTCTAGCATTGTGACATCGTGACATTCTGGAATTGTGGCAACCTGTCATTTTACATTCTGACATTGTCACTTTCTGACATTCTGACTTTCTGACATTCTAGCATTGTGACATAGTGACATTCTGCAATTGTGGCAACCTGTCATTGTGACATTCTGACATTGTGATATTCTCACATTCTGACATACTGACATTCTAGCATTGTGACATAGTTACATTCTGGAATTGTGGCAACCTGACAAGCTGACATTCTGAAATTGCTACATTCTCACATTATGACATTCAGACATTCTAGCATTGTGACATAGTGACATTCTGGAATTGTGTCAACCTGACATTCTCCCATTCTCACATTGTGAAATTCTAGCATTGTGACATAGTGACATTCTAGAATTGTGGCAATCTGACATTCTGAAATTCGGACATTGTGACATTCTCAAATTCTGACATTCTAACATTGTGACACAGTGACATTCTGGAATTGTGGCAACCTGACATTCTCCGATTGTGACATTGTGAATTTCTCAAATTCTGACATTGTGATATTCTCTCATTGTGACATAGTGACATTCTAGAATTGTGGCAACCTGTAATTCTGACATTCTAACATTGTGACTTTCTGACTTTCTGACATTGTGACATTCTTGCATTGTGACATAGTCACAATTCTAGCATTCTAGCATTGTGACATTCTAGCATTGTGACATAGTGACATTCCGGAATTGTGGCAACCTGATATTCTGAAATTCGGACATTGTGAAATTATGACATTTTGACATAGTGTCATTTTGGAATTGTGGCAACCTGACATTCTGACATTCTGGCATTGTGAAATTCTCACATTATGACATTCTGACATTCTAGAATTGTGACATAGTTATATTCTGGTATTGAGGAAACCTGTCATTCTGACATTCTGACATTCTAGCATTGTGACATAGTGACATTCTGGAATTGTGGCAGCCTATCATTCTGACATTCTGACATTGTAATAATCTAACATTCTGACATTCTGACATTATATAAATGTGGCAACCTGACATTCCGGAATTGTGGCAACCTGACATTCTGAATATTATGACATTGTGATATTCTCACATTTTGACATACTGACATTCTAGCATTGTGACATAGTGACATTCTGGAATTGTGGCAACCTGTCATTCTGACATAGTGCCGTTGTGACATTTTCACATTCTGACATTCTGACATTCTAGCATTGTGGCTTAGTGACATTCAGGAATTGTGTTAACCTGTCATTCTGACATTCGGACATTGTGACTTTCTCACATTCAGACAATCTGACATTCCAGAATTGTGACATAGTGGAATTCTGGAATTGTGGCAACCTGTCATTCTGACATTGAGATAATGATACTTTCTGACATTCTGACATTGTTACATTCTCACATTCTGACATTCTAGCATAGTGACATAGTGACATTCAGGAATTGTGGCAACCTGACATTCTGGCATTGTGACATTGTGATATTTTCACATTCTGACATTCCAGCATTGTGACATAATGACATTCCGGAATTGTGGCAACCTGACATTCTGACATTCTGACGTTGTGACATTCTCACATTTTGACATTCTGACATTCTAGCATTGTGATATAATGACATTCTGGAATTGTGGCCACCTGTCATTCTGACATTCTGACATTGTGACTTTCTGACATTCTGACGTTCTGAAATTCAAGCACGGTGACATAGTGACATTCTGGAATTGTGGCAACCTGACAATCTGACATTCAGACATTGTGACATTCTCACAATCCTACATTCTGACATTGTAGCATTGTGATATAGCTACATTCTGGATTTGTGGCAACGTGATATTCTCCCATTCTGACACTGTGAAATTCTGACGTTGTGACATATTGACATTCTGGAATTGTGGCAGAATGTCATTCGGACAAACTGACATTGTGACATTGTGATATTGTCACATTCTGACATTCTGACATTCTAGCATTTTGACATAGTGACATTCTGGAATTGTGGCAACCTGTTATTCTGACATTTTGATATTGTGACATTCTCAAATTCTGACATTCTAACATTCTAGCATAGAGACATATTGACATGCTGGAATTATGGCAACCCGTCAATCTGACAATCTGACATTGTGACATTCTCACATTCTGACATTCTGACATTCTAGCATTGTGAAATAGTGATATTCTGAAATTGTAGCAAACTGTCATTCGTACAAACTGATCTTGTGACATTGTGACATTCTCACATTGTGACATTCTGATATTCTAGCATAGTGACATAGTGACATTCTGGAGTTCTGGCAACCTGTCATTCTGACATTCCGACATTGCGACATTCTCACATTCTGACATTCCAATATTGTGACACAGTGACATTCTGGAATTGTGGCAACCTGTCATTCTGAAATTCTGATATTGTGACATTCTCACATTCTGACATTGTGACATTCTAGATTTGTGACATAGTGACATTCTGGAATTGTGGCAACCTGTCATTCTGACATTCTGACATTGTGACTTTCTGACTTTCTGACATTGTGACATTCTAGCATTGTGACATAGTGACATACTGGAATTGTGGCAACCTGACATTCTCCCATTGTGACATTGTGACATTCTCACATTCTGACATTTGTCATATTCTAGCATTGTGACATAGTGACATTCTGGAATTTTGGCAACCTGTCATTCTGACATTCAGGCATTGTGACTTTCTGACATTCTGACATTGTGACATTCTAGCATTGTGACATAGTGACATTCTGGAATTGTGGCAACCTGACAATCTGATATTCTGACATTGTTACTTTCTCACATTATGACATTCATTCATTCTAGCATTGTGACATAGTGACATTCTGGAATTGTGGCAACCTGTCATTATACATTCTGACATTGTGACATTGTGACATTCTGACATTCTGACATTCTAGCATTGTACATAGTGACATTCCGGAATTTTGGCAACCTGAAAATCTGACATTCTGTCATTGTTACATTCTCACATTATGACATTCATTCATTCTAGCATTGTGACATAGTGACATTCTGGAATTGTGGCAACCTGACAATCTGACATTGTGACATTGTGACATTCTCACATTCTGACATGCTGATATTCTCATATTCTTACTTTCTGACATTCTAGCATTGTGACATAGTGACATTCTGCAATTGTGGCAACCTGTCATTGTGACATTCTGACATTGTGATATTCTCACATTCTGACATACTGACATTCTAGCATTGTGACATAGTGACATTCTGGAATTGTGGCAACCTGACATTCTCCCATTCTCACATTGTGAAATTCTATCATTGTGACATAGTGACATTCTAGAATTGTGGCAATCTGACATTCTGACATTCGGACATTGTGACATTCTCAAATTCTGACATTCTAACATTGTGACACAGTGACATTCTGGAATTGTGGCAACCTGACATTCTCCAATTGTGACATTGTGACTTTCTCAAATTCTGACATTGTGATATTCTAGCATTGTGACATAGTGACATTCTAGAATTGTGGCAACCTGTAATTCTGACATTCTAACATTGTGACTTTCTGACTTTCTGAAATTGTGACATTCTAGCATGGTGACATAGTCACAATTCTAGCATTCTAGCATTGTGACATTCTAGCATTGTGACATAGTGACATTCTGGAATTTTGGCAACCTGACATTCTGACATTCGGACATTGTGACATTCTCACATTCTGATATTCTAGCATTGTGAGACAGTGACATTCTGGAATTGTGGCATCCTGACATTCTCCCATTGTTACATTTTGACATTCTCACATTCTGACATTTGTCACATTCTAGCATTGTGACATACTGACATTCTGGAATTTTGGAAACCTGTCATTCTGACATTCTGACATTGTGACTTTCTGACTTTCTGACATTGTGACATTCTAGCATTGTGACATAGTGACATTCTGTAATAGTGGCAACCTGACAATCTGACATTCTGAAATTGTAACATTCTCACATTCTGCCATTGTGATATTCTAGCATTGTGACATAGTGACATTCTGGAATTGTGGCAACCTGACAATCTGATATTCTGACATTGCTACTTTCTCACATTATGACATTCATTCATTCTAGCATTGTGACATCGTGACATTCTGGAATTGTGGCAACCTGTCATTTTACATTCTGACATTGTCACTTTCTGACATTCTGACTTTCTGACATTCTAGCATTGTGACATAGTGACATTCTGCAATTGTGGCAACCTGTCATTGTGACATTCTGACATTGTGATATTCTCACATTCTGACATACTGACATTCTAGCATTGTGACATAGTTACATTCTGGAATTGTGGCAACCTGACAAGCTGACATTCTGAAATTGCTACATTCTCACATTATGACATTCAGACATTCTAGCATTGTGACATAGTGACATTCTGGAATTGTGTCAACCTGACATTCTCCCATTCTCACATTGTGAAATTCTAGCATTGTGACATAGTGACATTCTAGAATTGTGGCAATCTGACATTCTGAAATTCGGACATTGTGACATTCTCAAATTCTGACATTCTAACATTGTGACACAGTGACATTCTGGAATTGTGGCAACCTGACATTCTCCGATTGTGACATTGTGAATTTCTCAAATTCTGACATTGTGATATTCTCTCATTGTGACATAGTGACATTCTAGAATTGTGGCAACCTGTAATTCTGACATTCTAACATTGTGACTTTCTGACTTTCTGACATTGTGACATTCTTGCATTGTGACATAGTCACAATTCTAGCATTCTAGCATTGTGACATTCTAGCATTGTGACATAGTGACATTCCGGAATTGTGGCAACCTGATATTCTGAAATTCGGACATTGTGAAATTATGACATTTTGACATAGTGTCATTTTGGAATTGTGGCAACCTGACATTCTGACATTCTGGCATTGTGAAATTCTCACATTATGACATTCTGACATTCTAGAATTGTGACATAGTTATATTCTGGTATTGAGGAAACCTGTCATTCTGACATTCTGACATTCTAGCATTGTGAGATAGTGACATTCTGGAATTGTGGCAGCCTATCATTCTGACATTCTGACATTGTAATAATCTAACATTCTGACATTCTGACATTATATAAATGTGGCAACCTGACATTCCGGAATTGTGGCAACCTGACATTCTGAATATTATGACATTGTGATATTCTCACATTTTGACATACTGACATTCTAGCATTGTGACATAGTGACATTCTGGAATTGTGGCAACCTGTCATTCTGACATAGTGCCGTTGTGACATTTTCACATTCTGACATTCTGACATTCTAGCATTGTGGCTTAGTGACATTCAGGAATTGTGTTAACCTGTCATTCTGACATTCGGACATTGTGACTTTCTCACATTCAGACAATCTGACATTCCAGAATTGTGACATAGTGGAATTCTGGAATTGTGGCAACCTGTCATTCTGACATTGAGATAATGATACTTTCTGACATTCTGACATTGTTACATTCTCACATTCTGACATTCTAGCATAGTGACATAGTGACATTCAGGAATTGTGGCAACCTGACATTCTGGCATTGTGACATTGTGATATTTTCACATTTTGACATTCCAGCATTGTGACATAATGACATTCCGGAATTGTGGCAACCTGACATTCTGACATTCTGACGTTGTGACATTCTCACATTTTGACATTCTGACATTCTAGCATTGTGATATAATGACATTCTGGAATTGTGGCCACCTGTCATTCTGACATTCTGACATTGTGACTTTCTGACATTCTGACGTTCTGAAATTCAAGCACGGTGACATAGTGACATTCTGGAATTGTGGCAACCTGACAATCTGACATTCAGACATTGTGACATTCTCACAATCCTACATTCTGACATTGTAGCATTGTGATATAGCTACATTCTGGATTTGTGGCAACGTGATATTCTCCCATTCTGACACTGTGAAATTCTGACGTTGTGACATATTGACATTCTGGAATTGTGGCAGAATGTCATTCGGACAAACTGACATTGTGACATTGTGATATTCTCACATTCTGACATTCTGACATTCTAGCATTTTGACATAGTGACATTCTGGAATTGTGGCAACCTGTTATTCTGACATTTTGATATTGTGACATTCTCAAATTCTGACATTCTAACATTCTAGCATAGAGACATATTGACATGCTGGAATTATGGCAACCCTTCAATCTGACAATCTGACATTGTGACATTCTCACATTCTGACATTCTGACATTCTAGCATTGTGAAATAGTGATATTCTGAAATTGTAGCAAACTGTCATTCGTACAAACTGATCTTGTGACATTGTGACATTCTCACATTGTGACATTCTGATATTCTAGCATAGTGACATAGTGACATTCTGGAGTTCTGGCAACCTGTCATTCTGACATTCCGACATTGCGACATTCTCACATTCTGACATTCCAATATTGTGACACAGTGACATTCTGGAATTGTGGCAACCTGTCATTCTGAAATTCTGATATTGTGACATTCTCACATTCTGACATTGTGACATTCTAGATTTGTGACATAGTGACATACTGGAATTGTGGCAACCTGACAATCTGACATTCTGACATAGTAACACTTTCACATTATGACATTCAGACATTTTAGCATTGTGACATAGTGACATTCTGGAATTTTGGAAACCGGATATACTCCCATTCTCATATTATGACATTCGAGCATTGTGACATAGTGACATTCTGGAATTGTGGCAACCTGACATACTGGCATTCGGACATTTTGACATTCTCAAATTCTGACATTCTAACGCTGTGACACAGTGACATTCTGGAGTGGTGGCAACCTGACATTCTCCCATTGTGACATTGTGACATTCTCACATTCTGACATTTGTCATATTCTAGCATTGTGACATAGTGACATTCTGGAATTTTGGCAACCTGTCATTCTGACATTCAGGCATTGTGACTTTCTGACTTTCTGACATTGTGACATTCTAGCATTGTGACATAGTGACATTCTGGAATTGTGGCAACCTGACAATCTGATATTCTGACATTGTTACTTTCTCACATTATGACATTCATTCATTCTAGCATTGTGACATAGTGACATTCTGGAATTGTGGCAACCTGTCATTTTACATTCTGACATTGTGACTTTCTGACATTCTGACATTCTTGCATTGTGACATAGTGACATTCCGGAATTTTGGCAACCTTAAAATCTGTCATTCTGTCATTGTTATATTCTCACATTATAACATTCATTCATTCTAGCATTGTGACATAGTGACATTCTGGAATTGTGGCAACCTGTCATTTTACATTCTGACATTGTGACTTTCTGACATTCTGACATTCTTGCATTGTGACATAGTGACATTCCGGAATTTTGGCAACCTGAAAATCTGTCATTCTGTCATTGTTATATTCTCACATTATGACATTCATTCATTCTAGCATTGTGACATAGTGACATTCTGGAATTGTGGCAACCTGACAATCTGACATTGTGACATTGTGACATTCTCACATTCTGACATTGTGATATTCTCACATTCTGACATACTGACATTCTAGCATTGTGACATAGTTACATTCTGGAATTGTGGCAACCTGACAATCTGACATTCTGACATTGCTACATTCTCACTTTATGACATTCAGACATTCTAGCATTGTGACATAGTGACATTCTGGAATTGTGGCAACCTGTCATTATTCATTCTGACATTGTGACTTTCTGACATTCTAACATTGTGAGACAGTGACATTCTGGAACTGTGGCAACCTGTCATTCTGACATTCGGACATTGTGACATTCTCAAATTCTGAGATTCTAACATTGTGACACAGTGGCATTCTCGAATTGTGGCAACCTGACATTCTCCCATTGTGTCATTGTGACATTCTCCCACTCTGACATTTTGAAATTCTAGCATTGTGACATAGTGACATTCTGGAATTGTGGCAACCTGTCATTCTGACATTCTTACATTATGACTTTCTGACTTTCTGACATTGTGACATTCTAGCATTGTGACATAGTGACATTCTGGAATTGTGGCAACCTGTCATTTTACATTCTGACACTCTTACATTCTCACATTTTGACATTCATTCATTCTAGCATTGTGACATAGTGACATTCTGGAATTGTGGCAACCTGACATTCTCCCATTGCGACATTGTGACTTTATAATATTCTGAGATTATGACATTCGGGCATTGTGACATAGTGACATTTTGCGACTTTGAAAACCTGTCATTCTGACTTTCTGACATTGTGACATTCTCACATTTTGACATTCTGACATACTAGCATTGTGATATATTGACATTCTGGAATTGTGGCTACCTTGCATTCTGACGTTCTGTCATTGTGAATTTCTGACATTCTGACACTCTGAAATTCAAGCATGGTGACATAGTGACATTCTGGAATTGTGGCAAACTGTAATTCGGACAAACTGACATTGTGACATTGTGACATTTCCACATTCTGACATTCTGACATTCTAGCATTTTGACATAGTGACATTCAGGAATTTTGGCAACCTGACATTCTCCCATTGTGACATTGTGACATTCTCATATTTTGATATTGTGACATTCTAGCATTGTGACATAGTGACATTCCGGAATTGTGGCAACCTGATATTCTGAAATTCGGACATTGTGAAATTATGACATTTTGACATAGTGTCATTTTGGAATTGTGACAACCTGACATTCTGACTTTCTGGCATTGTGAAATTCTCACATTATGACATTCTGACATTCTAGAATTGTGACATAGTGATATTCTGGTATTGAGGCAACCTGTCATTCTGACATTCTGACATTCTAGCATTGTGAGATAGTGACATTCTGGAATTGTGGCAGCCTATCATTCTGACATTCTGACATTGTAATATTCTAACATTCTGACATTCTGACATTGTATAAATGTGGCAACCTGACATTCTGGAATTGTGGCAACCTGACATTCTGAATATTATGACATTGTGATATTCTCACATTTTGACATACTGACATTCTAGCATTGTGACATAGTGACATTCTGGAATTGTGGCAACCTGTCATTCTGACATAGTGACGTTGTGACATTTTCACATTCTGACATTCTGACATTCTAGCATTGTGGCTTAGTGACATTCAGGAATTGTGGTAACCTGTCATTCTGACATTCGGACATTGTGACTTTCTCACATTCAGACAATTTGACATTCTAGAATTGTGACATAGTGGAATTCTGGAATTGTGGCAACCTGTCATTCTGACATTGTGACATTGATACTTTCTGACATTCTGACATTGTTACATTCTCACATTCTGACATTGTAGCATTGTGACATAGTGACATTCTGGAATTGTGGTAACCTGTCATTCTGACATTCGGACATTGTGACTTTCTCACATTCAGACAATCTGATATTCTAGAATTGTGACATAGTGAAATTCTGGAATTGTGGCAACCTGTCATTCTGACATTGTGACATTGATACTTTCTGACATTCTGACATTGTTACATTCTCACATTCTGACATTCTAGCATTGTGACATAGTGACATTCAGGAATTGTGGCAACCTGACATTCTGGCATTGTGACATTGTGATATTTTCACATTCTGTCATTCCAGCATTGTGACATAATGACATTCCGGAATTGTGGCAACCTGACATTCTGACATTGTGACTTTCTGACATTCTGACATTATGACATTCGAGCATTGTGACATAGTGACATTTTGCGACTTTGAAAACCTGTCATTCTGACATTCTGACGTTGTGACATTCTCACATTTTGACATTCTGACATTCTAGCATTGTGACATAGTGACATTCTGGAATTGTGGCAACCTGTCATTCTGACATTCTGACATTGTGATATTCTGGCATTCTGACATTCTGAAATTCAAGCACGGTGACATAGTGATAGTCTGGAATTGTGACAACCTGACAATCTGACATTCTGACATTGTGACTTTCTCAGATTCCTACATTGTGACATTGTAGCATTGTGATATAGTTACATTCAGGAATTGTGGCAACCTGACATTCTTCCATTCTGACATTGTGAAATTCTGACATTGTGACATATTGACATTCTGGAATTGTGGCAAACTGTAATTCGGACAAACTGACATTGTAACATTGTGACATTCTCACATTCTGACATTCTGACATTCTAGCATTTTGACATAGCGACATTCTGGAATTGTGGCAACCTGTTATTCTGACATTTTGATATTGTGACATTCTCAAATTCTGACATTCTAACATTCTAGCATAGAGACATATTGACATGCTGGAATTATGGCAACCCGTCAATCTGACAATCTGACATTGTGACATTCTCACATTCTGACATTCTGACATTCTAGCATTGTGAAATAGTGATATTCTGAAATTGTAGCAAACTGTCATTCGTACAAACTGATCTTGTGACATTGTGTCATTCTCACATTGTGACATTTTGATATTCTTGCATAGTGACATAGTGACATTCTGGAATTGTGGCAACCTGTCATTCTGACATTCCGACATTGCGACATTCTCACATTCTGACATTCTAATATTGTGACACAGTGACATTCTGGTATTGTGGCAACCTGTCATTCTGAAATTCTGATATTGTGACATTCTCACATTCTGACATTGTGACATTCTAGATTTGTGACATAGTGACATTCTGGAATTGTGGCAACCTGTCATTCTGACATTCAGACATTGTGACTTTCTGACTTTCTGATATTGTGACATTCTAGCATTGTGACATAGTGACATACTGGAATTGTGGCAACCTGACAATCTGACATTCTGATATAGTGACACTCCCACATTATGACATTCAGACATTTTAGCATTGTGACATAGTGACATTCTGGAATTTTGGAAACCGGATATACTCCCATTCTCATATTATGACATTCGAGCATTGTGACATAGTGACATTCTGGAATTGTGGCAACCTGACATACTGGCATTCGGACATTTTGACATTCTCAAATTCTGACATTCTAACGCTGTGACACAGTGAAATTCTGGAGTTGTGGCAACCTGACATTCTCCCATTGTGACATTGCGACATTCTCACATTCTGACATTTGTCATATTCTAGCATTGTGACATAGTGACATTCTGGAATTGTGGCAACCTGACAATCTGATATTCTGACATTGTTACTTTCTCACATTATGACATTCATTCATTCTAGCATTGTGACATAGTGACATTCTGGAATTGTGGCAACCTGTCATTTTACATTCTGACATTGTCACTTTCTGACATTCTGACATTCAGATATTTTAGCATTGTGACATAGTGACATTCTGGAATTTTGGAAACCGGATATACTCCCATTCTCATATTATGACATTCGAGCATTGTGACATAGTGACATTCTGGAATTGTGGCAACCTGACATACTGGCATTCGTACATTTTGACATTCTCAAATTCTGACATTCTAACGCTGTGACACAGTGAAATTCTGGAGTTGTGGCAACCTGACATTCTCCCATTGTGACAATGCGACATTCTCACATTCTGACATTTGTCATATTCTAGCATTGTGACATAGTGACATTCTGGAATTGTGGCAACCTGACAATCTGATATTCTGACATTGTTACTTTCTCACATTATGACATTCATTTATTCTAGCATTGTGACATAGTGACATTCTGGAATTGTGGCAACCTGTCATTTTACATTCTGACATTGTCACTTTCTGACATTCTGACATTCAGACATTTTAGCATTGTGACATAGTGACATTCTGGAATTTTGGAAACCGGATATACTCCCATTCTCATATTATGACATTCGAGCATTGTGACATAGTGACATTCTGGAATTGTGGCAACCTGACATACTGGCATTCGGACATTTTGACATTCTCAAATTCTGACATTCTAACACTGTGACACAGTGAAATTCTGGAGTTGTGGCAACATGACATTCTCCCATTGTGACATTGTGACATTCTCACATTCTGACATTTGTCATATTCTAGCATTGTGACATAGTGACATTCTGGAATTTTGGCAACCTGTCATTCTGACATTCAGGCACTGTGACTTTCTGACTTTCTGACATTGTGACATTCTAGCATTGTGACATAGTGACATTCTGGAATTGTGGCAACCTGTCATTTTACATTCTGACATTGTCACTTTTTGACATTCTGACATTCTGACATTCTAGCATTGTGACATAGTGACATTCTGGAATTGTGGCAACCTGTCATTCTGACATAGTGACGTTGTGACATTTTCACATTCTGACATTCTGACATTCTAGCATTGTGGCTTAGTGACATTCAGGAATTATGGTAACCTGTCATTCTGACATTCGGACATTGTGACTTTCTCACATTCAGACTATCTGACATTCTAGAATTGTGACATAGTGGAATTCTGGAATTGTGGCAACCTGTCATTCTGACATTGTGACATTGATACTTTCTGACATTCTGACATTGTTACATTCTCACATTCTGACATTGTAGCATTGTGACATAGTGACATTCAGGAATTGTGGCAACCTGACATTCTGGCATTGTGACATTGTGATATTTTCACATTCTGACATTCCAGCATTGTGACATAATGACATTCCGGAATTGTGGCAACCTGACATTCTGACATTGTGACTTTCTGACATTCTGACATTATGACATTCGAGCATTGTGACTTAGTGACATTTTGCGGCTTTGAAAACCTGTCATTCTGACATTCTGACGTTGTGACATTCTCTCATTTTGACATTCTGACATTCTAGCATTGTGATATAATGACATTCTGGAATTGTGGCCACCTGTCATTCTGACATTCTGACATTGTGACTTTCTGACATTCTGACGTTCTAAAATTCAAGCACGGTGACATAGTGACATTCTGGAATTGTGGCAACCTGACAATCTGACATTCTGACATTGTGACATTCTCACATTCCTACATTCTGACATTGTAGCATTGTGATATAGCTACATTCTGGATTTGTGGCAACGTGATATTCTCCCATTCTGACACTGTGAAATTCTGACATTGTGACATATTGACATTCTGGAATTGTGGCAGAATGTCATTCGGACAAACTGACATTGTGACATTGTGATATTCTCACATTCTGACATTCTGACATTCTAGCATTTTGACATAGTGACATTCTGGAATTGTGGCAACCTGTTATTCTGACATTTTGATATTGTGACATTCTCAAATTCTGACATTCTAACATTCTAGCATAGAGACATATTGACATGCTGGAATTATGGCAACCCGTCAATCTGACAATCTGACATTGTGACATTCTCACATTCTGACATTCTGACATTCTAGCATTGTGAAATAGTGATATTCTGAAATTGTAGCAAACTGTCATTCGTACAAACTGATCTTGTGACATTGTGACATTCTCACATTGTGACATTCTGATATTCTAGCATAGTGACATAGTGACATTCTGGAGTTCTGGCAACCTGTCATTCTGACATTCCGACATTGCGACATTCTCACATTCTGACATTCCAATATTGTGACATAGTGACATTCTGGAATTGTGGCAACCTGTCATTCTGAAATTCTGATATTGTGACATTCTCACATTCTGACATTGTGACATTCTAGATTTGTGACATAGTGACATTCTGGAATTGTGGCAACCTGACAATCTGACATTCTGACATAGTAACACTTTCACATTCTGACATTCAGACATTTTAGCATTGTGACATAGTGACATTCTGGAATTTTGGAAACCGGATATACTCCCATTCTCATATTATGACATTCGAGCATTGTGACATAGTGACATTCTGGAATTGTGGCAACCTGACATACTGGCATTCGGACATTTTGACATTCTCAAATTCTGACATTCTAACACTGTGACACAGTGAAATTCTGGAGTTGTGGTAACCTGACATTCTCCCATTGTGACATTGTGACATGCTCACATTCTGACATTTGTCATATTCTAGCATTGTGACATAGTGACATTCTGGAATTTTGGCAACCTGTCATTCTGACATTCAGGCATTGTGACTTTCTTACTTTCTGACATGGTGACATTCTAGCATTGTGACATAGTGACATTCTGGAATTGTGGCAACCTGACAATCTGACATTGTGACATTGTGACTTTCTCACATTCTGACATGCTGATATTCTCATATTCTTACTTTCTGACATTCTAGCATTGTGACATAGTGACATTCTGCAATTGTGGCAACCTGTCATTGTGACATTCTGACATTGTGATATTCTCACAGTATGACATTCATTCATTCTAGCATTGTGACATAGTGACATTCTAGAATTGTGGCAATCTGACATTCTGACATTCGGACATTGTGACATTCTCAAATTCTGAAATTCTAACATTGTGACACAATGACATTCTGGAATTGTGGCAACCTGACATTCTCCGATTGTGACATTGTGACTTTCTCAAATTCTGACATTGTGATATTCTAGCATTGTGACATAGTGACATTCTAGAATTGTGGCAACCTGACAATCTGACATTCTGACATTGTGACATTCTCAAATTCTGACATTGTGATATTCTAGCATTGTGACATATTGACATTCTAGAATTGTGGCAACCTGTCATTCTGACATTGTGACATTGTGACATTCTCAAATTCTGACATTGTTACATTCTCACATTCTGACATTCTAGCATTGTGACATAGTGACATTCAGGAATTGTGGCAACCTGACATTCTGGCATTGTGACATTGTGATATTTTCACATTCTGTCATTCCAGCATTGTGACATAATGACATTCCGGAATTGTGGCAACCTGACATTCTGACATTGTGACTTTCTGACATTCTGACATTATGACATTCGAGCATTGTGACATAGTGACATTTTGCGACTTTGAAAACCTGTCATTCTGACATTCTGACGTTGTGACATTCTCACATTTTGACATTCTGACATTCTAGCATTGTGACATAGTGACATTCTGGAATTGTGGCAACCTGTCATTCTGACATTCTGACATTGTGACTTTCTGACATTCTGACATTCTGAAATTCAAGCACGGCGACATAGTGATAGTCTGGAATTGTGACAACCTGACAATCTGACATTCAGACATTGTGACATTCTCACATTCCTACATTCTGACATTGTAGCATTGTGATATAGCTACATTCTGGATTTGTGGCAACGTGATATTCTCCCATTCTGACACTGTGAAATTCTGACATTGTGACATATTGACATTCTGGAATTGTGGCAGAATGTCATTCGGACAAACTGACATTGTGACATTGTGATATTCTCACATTCTGACATTCTGACATTCTAGCATTTTGACATAGTGACATTCTGGAATTGTGGCAACCTGTTATTCTGACATTTTGATATTGTGACATTCTCAAATTCTGACATTCTAACATTCTAGCATAGAGACATATTGACATGCTGGAATTATGGCAACCCGTCAAACTGACAATCTGACATTGTGACATTCTCACATTCTGACATTCTGACATTCTAGCATTGTGAAATAGTGATATTCTGAAATTGTAGCAAACTGTCATTCGTACAAACTGATCTTGTGACATTGTGACATTCTCACATTGTGACATTCTGATATTCTAGCATAGTGACATAGTGACATTCTGGAGTTCTGGCAACCTGTCATTCTGACATTCCGACATTGCGACATTCTCACATTCTGACATTCTAATATTGTGACACAGTGACATTCTGGTATTGTGGCAACCTGTCATTCTGAAATTCTGATATTGTGACATTCTCACATTCTGACATTGTGACATTCTAGATTTGTGACATAGTGACATTCTGGAATTGTGGCAACCTGTCATTCTGACATTCAGACATTGTGACTTTCTGACTTTCTGATATTGTGACATTCTAGCATTGTGACATAGTGACATACTGGAATTGTGGCAACCTGACAATCTGACATTCTGATATAGTGACACTCCCACATTATGACATTCAGACATTTTAGCATTGTGACATAGTGACATTCTGGAATTTTGGAAACCGGATATACTCCCATTCTCATATTATGACATTCGAGCATTGTGACATAGTGACATTCTGGAATTGTGGCAACCTGACATACTGGCATTCGGACATTTTGACATTCTCAAATTCTGACATTCTAACGCTGTGACACAGTGAAATTCTGGAGTTGTGGCAACCTGACATTCTCCCATTGTGACATTGCGACATTCTCACATTCTGACATTTGTCATATTCTAGCATTGTGACATAGTGACATTCTGGAATTGTGGCAACCTGACAATCTGATATTCTGACATTGTTACTTTCTCACATTATGACATTCATTCATTCTAGCATTGTGACATAGTGACATTCTGGAATTGTGGCAACCTGTCATTTTACATTCTGACATTGTCACTTTCTGACATTCTGACATTCAGACATTTTAGCATTGTGACATAGTGACATTCTGGAATTTTGGAAACCGGATATACTCCCATTCTCATATTATGACATTCGAGCATTGTGACATAGTGACATTCTGGAATTTTGGCAACCTGACATACTGGCATTCGGACATTTTGACATTCTCAAATTCTGACATTCTAACACTGTGACACAGTGAAATTCTGGAGTTGTGGTAACATGACATTCTCCCATTGTGACATTGTGACATTCTCACATTCTGACATTTGTCATATTCTAGCATTGTGACATAGTGACATTCTGGAATTTTGGCAACCTGTCATTCTGACATTCAGGCATTGTGACTTTCTGACTTTCTGACATTGTGACATTCTAGCATTGTGACATAGTGACATTCTGGAATTGTGGCAACCTGTCATTTTACATTCTGACATTGTCACTTTTTGACATTCTGACATTCTGACATTCTAGCATTGTGACATAGTGACATTCTGGAATTGTGGCAACCTGTCATTCTGACATAGTGACGTTGTGACATTTTCACATTCTGACATTCTGACATTCTAGCATTGTGGCTTAGTGACATTCTGGTATTGTGGCAACCTGTCATTCTGAAATTTTGATATTGTGACATTCTCACATTCTGACATTGTGACATTCTAGATTTGTGACATAGTGACATTCTGGAATTGTGGCAACCTGTCATTCTGACATTCTGACATTGTGACTTTCTGACTTTCTGATATTGTGACATTCTAGCATTGTGACATAGTGACATACTGGAATTGTGGCAACCTGACAATCTGACATTCTGATATAGTGACACTCCCACATTATGACATTCAGATATTTTAGCATTGTGACATAGTGACATTCTGGAATTTTGGAAACCGGATATACTCCCATTCTCATATTATGACATTCGAGCATTGTGACATAGTGACATTCTGGAATTGTGGCAACCTGACATACTGGCATTCGTACATTTTGACATTCTCAAATTCTGACATTCTAACGCTGTGACACAGTGAAATTCTGGAGTTGTGGCAACCTGACATTCTCCCATTGTGACAATGCGACATTCTCACATTCTGACATTTGTCATATTCTAGCATTGTGACATAGTGACATTCTGGAATTGTGGCAACCTGACAATCTGATATTCTGACATTGTTACTTTCTCACATTATGACATTCATTTATTCTAGCATTGTGACATAGTGACATTCTGGAATTGTGGCAACCTGTCATTTTACATTCTGACATTGTCACTTTCTGACATTCTGACATTCAGATATTTTAGCATTGTGACATAGTGACATTCTGGAATTTTGGAAACCGGATATACTCCCATTCTCATATTATGACATTCGAGCATTGTGACATAGTGACATTCTGGAATTGTGGCAACCTGACATACTGGCATTCGGACATTTTGACATTCTCAAATTCTGACATTCTAACACTGTGACACAGTGAAATTCTGGAGTTGTGGCAACATGACATTCTCCCATTGTGACATTGTGACATTCTCACATTCTGCAATTGTCATATTCTAGCATTGTGACATAGTGACATTCTGGAATTTTGGCAACCTGTCATTCTGACATTCAGGCATTGTGACTTTCTGACTTTCTGACATTGTGACATTCTAGCATTGTGACATAGTGACATTCTGGAATTGTGGCAACCTGTCATTTTACATTCTGACATTGTCACTTTTTGACATTCTGACATTCTGACATTCTAGCATTGTGACATAGTGACATTCTGGAATTGTGGCAACCTGTCATTCTGACATAGTGACGTTGTGACATTTTCACATTCTGACATTCTGACATTCTAGCATTGTGGCTTAGTGACATTCAGGAATTATGGTAACCTGTCATTCTGACATTCGGACATTGTGACTTTCTCACATTCAGACTATCTGACATTCTAGAATTGTGACATAGTGGAATTCTGGAATTGTGGCAACCTGTCATTCTGACATTGTGACATTGATACTTTCTGACATTCTGACATTGTTACATTCTCACATTCTGACATTGTAGCATTGTGACATAGTGACATTCAGGAATTGTGGCAACCTGACATTCTGGCATTGTGACATTGTGATATTTTCACATTCTGACATTCCAGCATTGTGACATAATGACATTCCGGAATTGTGGCAACCTGACATTCTGACATTGTGACTTTCTGACATTCTGACATTATGACATTCGAGCATTGTGACTTAGTGACATTTTGCGGCTTTGAAAACCTGTCATTCTGACATTCTGACGTTGTGACATTCTCTCATTTTGACATTCTGACATTCTAGCATTGTGATATAATGACATTCTGGAATTGTGGCCACCTGTCATTCTGACATTCTGACATTGTGACTTTCTGACATTCTGACGTTCTAAAATTCAAGCACGGTGACATAGTGACATTCTGGAATTGTGGCAACCTGACAATCTGACATTCTGACATTGTGACATTCTCACATTCCTACATTCTGACATTGTAGCATTGTGATATAGCTACATTCTGGATTTGTGGCAACGTGATATTCTCCCATTCTGACACTGTGAAATTCTGACATTGTGACATATTGACATTCTGGAATTGTGGCAGAATGTCATTCGGACAAACTGACATTGTGACATTGTGATATTCTCACATTCTGACATTCTGACATTCTAGCATTTTGACATAGTGACATTCTGGAATTGTGGCAACCTGTTATTCTGACATTTTGATATTGTGACATTCTCAAATTCTGACATTCTAACATTCTAGCATAGAGACATATTGACATGCTGGAATTATGGCAACCCGTCAATCTGACAATCTGACATTGTGACATTCTCACATTCTGACATTCTGACATTCTAGCATTGTGAAATAGTGATATTCTGAAATTGTAGCAAACTGTCATTCGTACAAACTGATCTTGTGACATTGTGACATTCTCACATTGTGACATTCTGATATTCTAGCATAGTGACATAGTGACATTCTGGAGTTCTGGCAACCTGTCATTCTGACATTCCGACATTGCGACATTCTCACATTCTGACATTCCAATATTGTGACATAGTGACATTCTGGAATTGTGGCAACCTGTCATTCTGAAATTCTGATATTGTGACATTCTCACATTCTGACATTGTGACATTCTAGATTTGTGACATAGTGACATTCTGGAATTGTGGCAACCTGACAATCTGACATTCTGACATAGTAACACTTTCACATTCTGACATTCAGACATTTTAGCATTGTGACATAGTGACATTCTGGAATTTTGGAAACCGGATATACTCCCATTCTCATATTATGACATTCGAGCATTGTGACATAGTGACATTCTGGAATTGTGGCAACCTGACATACTGGCATTCGGACATTTTGACATTCTCAAATTCTGACATTCTAACACTGTGACACAGTGAAATTCTGGAGTTGTGGTAACCTGACATTCTCCCATTGTGACATTGTGACATGCTCACATTCTGACATTTGTCATATTCTAGCATTGTGACATAGTGACATTCTGGAATTTTGGCAACCTGTCATTCTGACATTCAGGCATTGTGACTTTCTTACTTTCTGACATGGTGACATTCTAGCATTGTGACATAGTGACATTCTGGAATTGTGGCAACCTGACAATCTGACATTGTGACATTGTGACTTTCTCACATTCTGACATGCTGATATTCTCATATTCTTACTTTCTGACATTCTAGCATTGTGACATAGTGACATTCTGCAATTGTGGCAACCTGTCATTGTGACATTCTGACATTGTGATATTCTCACAGTATGACATTCATTCATTCTAGCATTGTGACATAGTGACATTCTAGAATTGTGGCAATCTGACATTCTGACATTCGGACATTGTGACATTCTCAAATTCTGAAATTCTAACATTGTGACACAATGACATTCTGGAATTGTGGCAACCTGACATTCTCCGATTGTGACATTGTGACTTTCTCAAATTCTGACATTGTGATATTCTAGCATTGTGACATAGTGACATTCTAGAATTGTGGCAACCTGACAATCTGACATTCTGACATTGTGACATTCTCAAATTCTGACATTGTGATATTCTAGCATTGTGACATATTGACATTCTAGAATTGTGGCAACCTGTCATTCTGACATTGTGACATTGATACTTTCTGACATTCTGACATTGTTACATTCTCACATTCTGACATTCTAGCATTGTGACATAGTGACATTCAGGAATTGTGGCAACCTGACATTCTGGCATTGTGACATTGTGATATTTTCACATTCTGTCATTCCAGCATTGTGACATAATGACATTCCGGAATTGTGGCAACCTGACATTCTGACATTGTGACTTTCTGACATTCTGACATTATGACATTCGAGCATTGTGACATAGTGACATTTTGCGACTTTGAAAACCTGTCATTCTGACATTCTGACGTTGTGACATTCTCACATTTTGACATTCTGACATTCTAGCATTGTCACATAGTGACATTCTGGAATTGTGGCAACCTGTCATTCTGACATTCTGACATTGTGACTTTCTGACATTCTGACATTCTGAAATTCAAGCACGGCGACATAGTGATAGTCTGGAATTGTGACAACCTGACAATCTGACATTCTGACATTGTGACATTCTCACATTCCTACATTCTGACATTGTAGCATTGTGATATAGCTACATTCTGGATTTGTGGCAACGTGATATTCTCCCATTCTGACACTGTGAAATTCTGACATTGTGACATATTGACATTCTGGAATTGTGGCAGAATGTCATTCGGACAAACTGACATTGTGACATTGTGATATTCTCACATTCTGACATTCTGACATTCTAGCATTTTGACATAGTGACATTCTGGAATTGTGGCAACCTGTTATTCTGACATTTTGATATTGTGACATTCTCAAATTCTGACATTCTAACATTCTAGCATAGAGACATATTGACATGCTGGAATTATGGCAACCCGTCAAACTGACAATCTGACATTGTGACATTCTCACATTCTGACATTCTGACATTCTAGCATTGTGAAATAGTGATATTCTGAAATTGTAGCAAACTGTCATTCGTACAAACTGATCTTGTGACATTGTGACATTCTCACATTGTGACATTCTGATATTCTAGCATAGTGACATAGTGACATTCTGGAGTTCTGGCAACCTGTCATTCTGACATTCCGACATTGCGACATTCTCACATTCTGACATTCTAATATTGTGACACAGTGACATTCTGGTATTGTGGCAACCTGTCATTCTGAAATTCTGATATTGTGACATTCTCACATTCTGACATTGTGACATTCTAGATTTGTGACATAGTGACATTCTGGAATTGTGGCAACCTGTCATTCTGACATTCAGACATTGTGACTTTCTGACTTTCTGATATTGTGACATTCTAGCATTGTGACATAGTGACATACTGGAATTGTGGCAACCTGACAATCTGACATTCTGATATAGTGACACTCCCACATTATGACATTCAGACATTTTAGCATTGTGACATAGTGACATTCTGGAATTTTGGAAACCGGATATACTCCCATTCTCATATTATGACATTCGAGCATTGTGACATAGTGACATTCTGGAATTGTGGCAACCTGACATACTGGCATTCGGACATTTTGACATTCTCAAATTCTGACATTCTAACGCTGTGACACAGTGAAATTCTGGAGTTGTGGCAACCTGACATTCTCCCATTGTGACATTGCGACATTCTCACATTCTGACATTTGTCATATTCTAGCATTGTGACATAGTGACATTCTGGAATTGTGGCAACCTGACAATCTGATATTCTGACATTGTTACTTTCTCACATTATGACATTCATTCATTCTAGCATTGTGACATAGTGACATTCTGGAATTGTGGCAACCTGTCATTTTACATTCTGACATTGTCACTTTCTGACATTCTGACATTCAGACATTTTAGCATTGTGACATAGTGACATTCTGGAATTTTGGAAACCGGATATACTCCCATTCTCATATTATGACATTCGAGCATTGTGACATAGTGACATTCTGGAATTTTGGCAACCTGACATACTGGCATTCGGACATTTTGACATTCTCAAATTCTGACATTCTAACACTGTGACACAGTGAAATTCTGGAGTTGTGGTAACATGACATTCTCCCATTGTGACATTGTGACATTCTCACATTCTGACATTTGTCATATTCTAGCATTGTGACATAGTGACATTCTGGAATTTTGGCAACCTGTCATTCTGACATTCAGGCATTGTGACTTTCTGACTTTCTGACATTGTGACATTCTAGCATTGTGACATAGTGACATTCTGGAATTGTGGCAACCTGTCATTTTACATTCTGACATTGTCACTTTTTGACATTCTGACATTCTGACATTCTAGCATTGTGACATAGTGACATTCTGGAATTGTGGCAACCTGTCATTCTGACATAGTGACGTTGTGACATTTTCACATTCTGACATTCTGACATTCTAGCATTGTGGCTTAGTGACATTCTGGTATTGTGGCAACCTGTCATTCTGAAATTTTGATATTGTGACATTCTCACATTCTGACATTGTGACATTCTAGATTTGTGACATAGTGACATTCTGGAATTGTGGCAACCTGTCATTCTGACATTCTGACATTGTGACTTTCTGACTTTCTGATATTGTGACATTCTAGCATTGTGACATAGTGACATACTGGAATTGTGGCAACCTGACAATCTGACATTCTGATATAGTGACACTCCCACATTATGACATTCAGATATTTTAGCATTGTGACATAGTGACATTCTGGAATTTTGGAAACCGGATATACTCCCATTCTCATATTATGACATTCGAGCATTGTGACATAGTGACATTCTGGAATTGTGGCAACCTGACATACTGGCATTCGGACATTTTGACATTCTCAAATTCTGACATTCTAACGCTGTGACACAGTGAAATTCTGGAGTTGTGGCAACCTGACATTCTCCCATTGTGACAATGCGACATTCTCACATTCTGACATTTGTCATATTCTAGCATTGTGACATAGTGACATTCTGGAATTGTGGCAACCTGACAATCTGATATTCTGACATTGTTACTTTCTCACATTATGACATTCATTTATTCTAGCATTGTGACATAGTGACATTCTGGAATTGTGGCAACCTGTCATTTTACATTCTGACATTGTCACTTTCTGACATTCTGACATTCAGATATTTTAGCATTGTGACATAGTGACATTCTGGAATTTTGGAAACCGGATATACTCCCATTCTCATATTATGACATTCGAGCATTGTGACATAGTGACATTCTGGAATTGTGGCAACCTGACATACTGGCATTCGGACATTTTGACATTCTCAAATTCTGACATTCTAACACTGTGACACAGTGAAATTCTGGAGTTGTGGCAACATGACATTCTCCCATTGTGACATTGTGACATTCTCACATTCTGCAATTGTCATATTCTAGCATTGTGACATAGTGACATTCTGGAATTTTGGCAACCTGTCATTCTGACATTCAGGCATTGTGACTTTCTGACTTTCTGACATTGTGACATTCTAGCATTGTGACATAGTGACATTCTGGAATTGTGGCAACCTGTCATTTTACATTCTGACATTGTCACTTTTTGACATTCTGACATTCTGTCATTCTAGCATTGTGACATAGTGACATTCTGGAATTGTGGCAACCTGTCATTCTGACATAGTGACGTTGTGACATTTTCACATTCTGACATTCTGACATTCTAGCATTGTGGCTTAGTGACATTCAGGAATTATGGTAACCTGTCATTCTGACATTCGGACATTGTGACTTTCTCACATTCAGACTATCTGACATTCTAGAATTGTGACATAGTGGAATTCTGGAATTGTGGCAACCTGTCATTCTGACATTGTGACATTGATACTTTCTGACATTCTGACATTGTTACATTCTCACATTCTGACATTGTAGCATTGTGACATAGTGACATTCAGGAATTGTGGCAACCTGACATTCTGGCATTGTGACATTGTGATATTTTCACATTCTGACATTCCAGCATTGTGACATAATGACATTCCGGAATTGTGGCAACCTGACATTCTGACATTGTGACTTTCTGACATTCTGACATTATGACATTCGAGCATTGTGACTTAGTGACATTTTGCGGCTTTGAAAACCTGTCATTCTGACATTCTGACGTTGTGACTTTCTGACATTCTGACGTTCTAAAATTCAAGCACGGTGACATAGTGACATTCTGGAATTGTGGCAACCTGACAATCTGACATTCTGACATTGTGACATTCTCACATTCCTACATTCTGACATTGTAGCATTGTGATATAGCTACATTCTGGATTTGTGGCAACGTGATATTCTCCCATTCTGACACTGTGAAATTCTGACATTGTGACATATTGACATTCTGGAATTGTGGCAGAATGTCATTCGGACAAACTGACATTGTGACATTGTGATATTCTCACATTCTGACATTCTGACATTCTAGCTTTTTGACAGAGTGACATTCTGGAATTGTGGCAACCTGTTATTCTGACATTTTGATATTGTGACATTCTCAAATTCTGACATTCTAACATTCTAGCATAGAGACATATTGACATGCTGGAATTATGGCAACCCGTCAATCTGACAATCTGACATTGTGACATTCTCACATTCTGACATTCTGACATTCTAGCATTGTGAAATAGTGATATTCTGAAATTGTAGCAAACTGTCATTCGTACAAACTGATCTTGTGACATTGTGACATTCTCACATTGTGACATTCTGATATTCTAGCATAGTGACATAGTGACATTCTGGAGTTCTGGCAACCTGTCATTCTGACATTCCGACATTGCGACATTCTCACATTCTGACATTCCAATATTGTGACATAGTGACATTCTGGAATTGTGGCAACCTATCATTCTGAAATTCTGATATTGTGACATTCTCACATTCTGACATTGTGACATTCTAGATTTGTGACATAGTGACATTCTGGAATTGTGGCAACCTGACAATCTGACATTCTGACATAGTAACACTTTCACATTCTGACATTCAGACATTTTAGCATTGTGACATAGTGACATTCTGGAATTTTGGAAACCGGATATACTCCCATTCTCATATTATGACATTCGAGCATTGTGACATAGTGACATTCAGGAATTGTGGCAACCTGACATACTGGCATTCGGACATTTTGACATTCTCAAATTCTGACATTCTAACACTGTGACACAGTGAAATTCTGGAGTTGTGGCAACCTGACATTCTCCCATTGTGACATTGTGACATTCTCACATTCTGACATTTGTCATATTCTAGCATTGTGACATACTGACATTCTGGAATTTTGGCAACCTGTCATTCTGACATTCAGGCATTGTGACTTTCTTACTTTCTGACATGGTGACATTCTAGCATTGTGACATAGTGACATTCTGGAATTGTTGCAACCTGATAATCTGATATTCTGACATTGTTACTTTCTCACATTATGACATTCATTCATTCTAGCATTGTGACATAGTGACATTCTGGAATTGTGGCAACCTGTCATTTTACATTCTGACATTGTGACTTTCTGACATTCTGACATTCTGACATTCTAGCATTGTGACATAGTGACATTCCGGAATATTGGCAACCTGAAAATCTGACATTCTGTCATTGTTACATTCTCACATTACGACATTCATTCATTCTAGCATTGTGACATAGTGACATTCTGGAATTGTGGCAACCTGACAATCTGACATTGTGACATTGTGACATTCTCACATTCTGACATGCTGATATTCTCATATTCTTACTTTCTGACATTCTAGCATTGTGACATAGTGACATTCTGCAATTGTGGCAACCTGTCATTGTGACATTCTGACATTGTGATATTCTCACATTCTGACATACTGACATTCTAGCATTGTGACATAGTGACATTCTAGAATTGTGGCAATCTGACATTCTGACATTCGGACATTGTGACATTCTCAAATTCTGACATTCTAACATTGTGACACAATGACATTCTGGAATTGTGGCAACCTGACATTCTCCGATTGTGACATTGTGACTTTCTCAAATTCTGACATTGTGATATTCTAGCATTGTGACATAGTGACATTCTAGAATTGTGGCAACCTGACAATCTGACATTCTGACATTGTGACATTCTCAAATTCTGACATTGTGATATTCTAGCATTGTGACATAGTGACATTCTAGAATTGTGGCAACCTGTCATTCTGACATTGTGACATTGATACTTTCTGACATTCTGACATTGTTACATTCTCACATTCTGACATTCTAGCATTGTGACATAGTGACATTCAGGAATTGTGGCAACCTGACATTCTGGCATTGTGACATTGTGATATTTTCACATTCTGTCATTCCAGCATTGTGACATAATGACATTCCGGAATTGTGGCAACCTGACATTCTGACATTGTGACTTTCTGACATTCTGACATTATGACATTCGAGCATTGTGACATAGTGACATTTTGCGACTTTGAAAACCTGTCATTCTGACATTCTGACGTTGTGACATTCTCACATTTTGACATTCTGACATTCTAGCATTGTGACATAGTGACATTCTGGAATTGTGGCAACCTGTCATTCTGACATTCTGACATTGTGACTTTCTGACATTCTGACGTTCTGAAATTCAAGCACGGCGACAGAGTGATAGTCTGGAATTGTGACAACCTGACAATCTGACATTCTGACATTGTGACATTCTCACATTCCTACATTCTGACATTGTAGCATTGTGATATAGCTACATTCTGGATTTGTGGCAACGTGATATTCTCCCATTCTGACACTGTGAAATTCTGACATTGTGACATATTGACATTCTGGAATTGTGGCAGAATGTCATTCGGACAAACTGACATTGTGACATTGTGATATTCTCACATTCTGACATTCTGACATTCTAGCATTTTGACATAGTGACATTCTGGAATTGTGGCAACCTGTTATTCTGACATTTTGATATTGTGACATTCTCAAATTCTGACATTCTAACATTCTAGCATAGAGACATATTGACATGCTGGAATTATGGCAACCCGTCAATCTGACAATCTGACATTGTGACATTCTGACATTCTGACATTCTAGCATTGTGAAATAGTGATATTCTGAAATTGTAGCAAACTGTCATTCGTACAAACTGATCTTGTGACATTGTGACATTCTCACATTGTGACATTCTGATATTCTAGCATAGTGACATAGTGACATTCTGGAGTTCTGGCAACCTGTCATTCTGACATTCCGACATTGCGACATTCTCACATTCTGACATTCTAATATTGTGACACAGTGACATTCTGGAATTGTGGCAACCTGTCATTCTGAAATTCTGATATTGTGACATTCTCACATTCTGACATTGTGACATTCTAGATTTGTGACATAGTGACATTCTGGAATTGTGGCAACCTGTCATTCTGACATTCTGACATTGTGACTTTCTGACTTTCTGACATTGTGACATTCTAGCATTGTGACATAGTGACATACTGGAATTGTGGCAACCTGACATTCTCCCATTGTGACATTGTGACATTCTCACATTCTGACATTTGTCATATTCTAGCATTGTGACATAGTGACATTCTGGAATTTTGGCAACCTGTCATTCTGACATTCAGGCATTGTGACTTTCTGACTTTCTGACATTGTGACATTCTAGCATTGTGACATAGTGACATTCTGGAATTGTGGCAACCTGACAATGTGATATTCTGACATTGTTACTTTCTCACATTATGACATACATTCATTCTAGCATTGTGACATAGTGACATTCTGGAATTGTGGCAACCTGTCATTATACATTCCTACATTGTGACTTTCTGACATTCTGACATTCTGACATTCTAGCATTGTGACATAGTGACATTCCGGAATTTTGGCAACCTGACAATCTGACATTCTGTCATTGTTACATTCTCACATTATGACATTCTTTAATTCTAGCATTGTGACATAGTGACATTCTGGAATTGTGGCAACCTGACAATCTGACATTGTGACATTGTGACATTCTCACATTCTGACATGCTGATATTCTCATATTCTTACTTTCTGACATTCTAGCATTGTGACATAGTGACATTCTGCAATTGTGGCAATCTGTCATTGTGACATTCTGACATTGTGATATTCTCACATTCTGACATACTGACATTCTAGCATTGTGAAATAGTTACATTCTGGAATTGTGGCAACCTGACTATCTGACATTCTGACATTGCTACATTCTCACATTATGACATTCAGACATTCTAGCATTGTGACATAGTGACATTCTGGAATTGTGGCAACCTGACATTCTCCCATTCTCACATTGTGAAATTCTATCATTGTGACATAGTGACATTCTAGAATTGTGGCAATCTGACATTCTGACATTCGGACATTGTGACATTCTCAAATTCTGACATTCTAACATTGTGACACTGTGACATTCTGGAATTGTGGCAACCTGACATTCTCCGATTGTGACATTGTGACTTTCTCAAATTCTGACATTGTGATATTCTAGCATTGTGACATAGTGACATTCTAGAATTGTGGCAACCTGTCATTCTGACATTCTAACATTGTGACTTTCTGACTTTCTGACATTGTGACATTCTAGCATGGTGACATAGTCTCAATTCTAGCATTCTAGCATTGTGACATTCTAGCATTGTGACATAGTGACATTCTGGAATTTTGGCAACCTGACAATCTGACATACTGACATAGTTACATTCTCACATTATGACATTCATTCTTTCTAGCATTGTGACATAGTGACATTCTGGAATTGTGGCAACCTGTCATTTTACATTCTGACATTGTCACTTTCTGACGTTCTGACATTCTGACATTCTAGCATTGTGAAATAGTGACATTCTGGAATTTTGGAAACCGGATATACTCCCATTCTCATATTATGACATTCGAGCATTGTGACATAGTGACATTCTGGAATTGTGGCAACCTGACATACTGGCATTCGGACATTTTGATATTCTCAAATTCTGACATTCTAACACTGTGACACAGTGAAATTCTGGAGTTGTGGCAACCTGACATTCTCCCATTGTGACATTGTGACATTCTCACATTCTGACATTTGTCATATTCTAGCATTGTGACATAGTGATATTCTGGAATTTTGGCAACCTGTCATTCTGACATTCAGGCATTTTGACTTTCTGACTTTCTGACATTGTGACATTCTAGCATTGTGACATAGTGACATTCTGGAATTGTGGCAACCTGACAATCTGATATTCTGCCATTGTTACTTTCTCACATTATGACATTCATTCATTCTAGCATTGTGACATAGTGACATTCTGGAATTATGGCAACCTGTCATTTTACATTCTGACATTGTCACTTTCTGACATTCTGACATTCTGACATTCTAGCATTGTGACATAGTGACATTCTGCAATTGTGGCAACCTGTCATTGTGACATTCTGACATTGTGATATTCTCACATTCTGACATACTGACATTCTAGCATTGTGACATAGTTACATTCTGGAATTGTGGCAACCTGACAATCTCACATTCTGACATTGCTACATTCTCACATTATGACATTCAGAAATTCTAGCATTGTGACATAGTGACATTCTGGAATTGTGGCAACCTGACATTCTCCCATTCTCACATTGTGAAATTCTAGCATTGTGACATAGTGACATTCTAGAATTGTGGCAATCTGACATTCTGACATTCGGACATTGTGACATTCTCAAATTCTGACATTCTAACATTGTGACACAGTGACATTCTGGAATTGTGGCAACCTGACATTCTCCGATTGTGACATTGTGACTTTCTCAAATTCTGACATTCTAACATTGTGACACAGTGACATTCTAGAATTGTGGCAACCTGACAATCTGACATTCTGACATTGTGACATTCTCACATTATGACATTCAGACATTCTAGCATTGTGACATAGTGACAATCTGGAATTGTGGCAACCAGACTTTCTCCCATTCTGACATTTTGAAATTCTAGCATTGTGACATAGTGACATTCTCCCATTGTGACATTCTGACATTCTCACATTGTGACATTCTGACATTCTGACTTTCTGACATTCTGACATTCCAGCATTGTGACATAATGACATTCCGGAATTGTGGCAACCTGACATTCTGACATTCTGACATTGTGACATTATAACATCCTGACATTATGACATTCGAGCATTGTGACTTAGTGACATTTTGCGGCTTTGAAAACCTGTCATTCTGACATTCTGACGTTGTGACATTCTCTCATTTTGACATTCTGACATTCTAGCATTGTGATATAATGACATTCTGGAATTGTGGCCACCTGTCATTCTGACATTCTGACATTGTGACTTTCTGACATTCTGACGTTCTGAAATTCAAGCACGGTGACATAGTGATAGTCTGGAATTGTGACAACCTGACAATCTGACATTCTGACATTGTGACATTCTCACATTCCTACATTCTGACATTGTAGCATTGTGATATAGCTACATTCTGGATTTGTGGCAACGTGATATTCTCCCATTCTGACACTGTGAAATTCTGACATTGTGACATATTGACATTCTGGAATTGTGGCAGAATGTCATTCGGACAAACTGACATTGTGACATTGTGATATTCTCACATTCTGACATTCTGACATTCTAGCATTTTGACATAGTGACATTCTGGAATTGTGGCAACCTGTTATTCCGACATTTTGATATTGTGACATTCTCAAATTCTGACATTCTAACATTCTAGCATAGAGACATATTGACATGCTGGAATTATGGCAACCCGTCAATCTGACAATCTGACATTGTGACATTCTCACATTCTGACATTCTGACATTCTAGCATTGTGAAATAGTGATATTCTGAAATTGTAGCAAACTGTCATTCGTACAAACTGATCTTGTGACATTGTGAAATTCTCACATTGTGACATTCTGATATTCTAGCATAGTGACATAGTGACATTCTGGAGTTCTGGCAACCTGTCATTCTGACATTCGGACATTGCGAAATTCTCACATTCTGACATTCTAATATTGTGACACAGTGACATTCTGGAATTGTGGCAACCTGACATTCTCCCAATGTGACATTGTGACATTCTCACATTCTGACATTTGTCACATTCTAGCATTGTGACATAGTGACATTCTGGAATTTTGGCAACCTGTCATTCTGACATTCTGACATTGTAACAATCTCACATTATGACATTCAGACAATCTAGCATTGTGATATAGTGACATTCCGGAATTGTGGCAACCTGACAATCTGACATTCTTACATTCTCACATTTTGACATTCATTCATTCTAGCATTGTGACATAGTGACATTCTGGAATTGTGGCAACCTGACATTCTCCCATTGCGACATGTGACATTATAACATTCTGACATTATGACATTCGAGCATTGTGACATAGTGACATTTTGCGACTTTGAAAACCTGTCATTCTGACTTTCTGACATTGTGACATTCTCACATTTTGACATTCTGACATACTGGCATTGTGATATATTGACATTCTAGAATTGTGGCTACCTGGCATTCTGACGTTCTGTCATTGTGACTTTCTGACATTCTGACACTCTGAAATTCAAGCATGGTAACATAGTGACATTCTGGAATTGTGGCAAACTGTAATTCGGACAAACTGACATTGTGACATTGTGACATTTCCACATTCTGACATTCTGACATTCTAGCATTTTGACATAGTGACATTCAGGAATTTTGGCAACCTGACATTCTCCCATTGTGACATTGTGACATTCTCATATTTTGATATTGTGACATTCTAGCATTGTGACATAGTGACATTCCGAAATTGTGGCAACCTGATATTCTGAAATTCGGACATTGTGAAATTATGTCATTTTGACATAGTGTCATTTTGGAATTGTGGCAACCTGACATTCTGACATTCTGGCATTGTGAAATTCTCACATTATGACATTCTGACATTCTAGAATTGTGACATAGTGATATTCTGGTATTGAGGCAACCTGTCATTCTGACATTCTGACATTCTAGCATTGTGACATAGTGACATTCTGGAATTGTGGCAGCCTATCATTCTGACATTCTGACATTGTAATATTCTAACATTCTGACATTCTGACATTGTATAAATGTGGCAACCTGACATTCTGGAATTGTGGCAACCTGACATTCTGAATATTATGACATTGTGATATTCTCACATTTTGACATACTGACATTCTAGCATTGTGACATAGTGACATTCTGGAATTATGGCAACCTGTCATTCTGACATAGTGCCGTTGTGACATTTTCACATTCTGACATTCTGACATTCTAGCATTGTGGCTTAGTGACATTCAGGAATTGTGGTAACCTGTCATTCTGACATTCGGACATTGTGACTTTCTCACATTCAGACTATCTGACATTCTAGAATTGTGACATAGTGAAATTCTGGAATTGTGGCAACCTGTCATTCTGACATTGTGACATTGATACTTTCTGACATTCTGACATTGTTACATTCTCACATTCTGACATTCTAGCATTGTGACATAGTGACATTCAGGAATTGTGGCAACCTGACATTCTGGCATTGTGACATTGTGATATTTTCACATTCTGTCATTCCAGCATTGTGACATAATGACATTCCGGAATTGTGGCAACCTGACATTCTGACATTGTGACTTTCTGACATTCTGACATTATGACATTCGAGCATTGTGACATAGTGACATTTTGCGACTTTGAAAACCTGTCATTCTGACATTCTGACGTTGTGACATTCTCACATTTTGACATTCTGACATTCTAGCATTGTTACATAGTGACATTCTGGAATTGTGGCAACCTGTCATTCTGACATTCTGACATTGTGATATTCTGGCATTCTGACATTCTGAAATTCAAGCACGGTGACATAGTGATAGTCTGGAATTGTGACAACCTGACAATCTGACATTCTGACATTGTGACTTTCTCAGATTCCTACATTGTGACATTGTAGCATTGTGATATAGTTACATTCAGGAATTGTGGCAACCTGACATTCTTCCATTCTGACATTGTGAAATTCTGACATTGTGACATATTGACATTCTGGAATTGTGGCAAAATGTAATTCGGACAAACTGACATTGTGACATTGTGACATTCTCACATTCTGACATTCTGACATTCTAGCATTTTGACATAGCGACATTCTGGAATTGTGGCAACCTGTTATTCTGACATTTTGATATTGTGACATTCTCAAATTCTGACATTCTAACATTCTAGCATAGAGACATATTGACATGCTGGAATTATGGCAACCCGTCAATCTGACAATCTGACATTGTGACATTCTCACATTCTGACATTCTGACATTCTAGCATTGTGAAATAGTGATATTCTGAAATTGTAGCAAACTGTCATTCGTACAAACTGATCTTGTGACATTGTGTCATTCTCACATTGTGACATTTTGATATTCTTGCATAGTGACATAGTGACATTCTGGAATTGTGGCAACCTGTCATTCTGACATTCCGACATTGCGACATTCTCACATTCTGATATTCTAATATTGTGACACAGTGACATTCTGGTATTGTGGCAACCTGTCATTCTGAAATTCTGATATTGTGACATTCTCACATTCTGACATTGTGACATTCTAAATTTGTGACATAGTGACATTCTGGAATTGTGGCAACCTGTCATTCTGACATTCTGACATTGTGACTTTCTGACTTTCTGATATTGTGACATTCTAGCATTGTGACATAGTGACATACTGGAATTGTGGCAACCTGACAATCTGACATTCTGACATAGTGACACTCCCACATTATGACATTCAGACATTTTAGCATTGTGACATAGTGACATTCTGGAATTTTGGAAACCGGATATACTCCCATTCTCATATTATGACATTCGAGCATTGTGACATAGTGACATTCTGGAATTGTGGCAACCTGAAATACTGGCATTCGGACATTTTGACATTCTCAAATTCTGACATTCTAACACTGCGACACAGTGAAATTCTGGAGTTGTGGCAACCTGACATTCTCCCATTGTGACATTGCGACATTCTCACATTCTGACATTTGTCATATTCTAGCATTGTGACATAGTGACATTCTGGAATTGTGGCAACCTCACAATCTGATATTCTGACATTGTTATTTTCTCACATTATGACATTCATTCATTCTAGCATTGTGACATAGTGACATTCTGGAATTGTGGCAACCTGTCATTTTACATTCTGACATTGTCACTTTCTGACATTCTGACATTCAGACATTTTAGCATTGTGACATAGTGACATTCTGGAATTTTGGAAACCGGATATACTCCCATTCTCATATTATGACATTCGAGCATTGTGACATAGTGACATTCTGGAATTGTGGCAACCTGACATACTGGCATTCGGACATTTTGACATTCTCAAATTCTGACATTCTAACACTGTGACACAGTGAAATTCTGGAGTTGTGGTAACCTGACATTCTCCCATTGTGACATTGTGACATTCTCACATTCTGACATTTGTCATATTCTAGCATTGTGACATACTGACATTCTGGAATTTTGGCAACCTGTCATTCTGACATTCAGGCATTGTGACTTTCTTACTTTCTGACATGGTGACATTCTAGCATTGTGACATAGTGACATTCTGGAATTGTGGCAACCTGACAATCTGACATTGTGACATTGTGACATTCCCACATTCTGACATGCTGATATTCTCATATTCTTACTTTCTGACATTCTAGCATTGTGACATAGTGACATTCTGCAATTGTGGCAACCTGTCGTTGTGACATTCTGACATTGTGATATTCTCACATTCTGACATACTGACATTCTAGCATTGTGACATAGTGACATTCTAGAATTGTGGCAATCTGACATTCTGACATTCGGACATTGTGACATTCTCAAATTCTGACATTCTAACATTGTGACACAATGACATTCTGGAATTGTGGCAACCTGACATTCTCCGATTGTGACATTGTGACTTTCTCAAATTCTGACATTGTGATATTCTAGCATTGTGACATAGTGACATTCTAGAATTGTGGCAACCTGACAATCTGACATTCTGACATTGTGACATTCTCAAATTCTGACATAGTGATATTCTAGCATTGTGACATAGTGACATTCTAGAATTGTGGCAACCTCTCATTCTGACATTGTGACATTGATACTTTCTGACATTCTGACATTGTTACATTCTCACATTCTGACATTGTAGCATTGTGACATAGTGACATTCAGGAATTGTGGCAACCTGACATTCTGGCATTGTGACATTGTGATATTTTCACATTCTGACATTCCAGCATTGTGACATAATGACATTCCGGAATTGTGGCAACCTGACATTCTGACATTCTGACATTGTGACATTATAACATCCTGACATTATGACATTCGAGCATTGTGACTTAGTGACATTTTGCGGCTTTGAAAACCTGTCATTCTGACATTCTGACGTTGTGACATTCTCACATTTTGACATTCTGACATTCTAGCATTGTGATATAATGACATTCTGGAATTGTGGCCACCTGTCATTCTGACATTCTGACATTGTGACTTTCTGACATTCTGACGTTCTGAAATTCAAGCACGGTGACATAGTGATAGTCTGGAATTGTGACAACCTGACAATCTGACATTCTGACATTGTGACATTCTCACATTCCTACATTCTGACATTGTAGCATTGTGATATAGCTACATTCTGGATTTGTGGCAACGTGATATTCTCCCATTCTGACACTGTGAAATTCTGACATTGTGACATATTGACATTCTGGAATTGTGGCAGAATGTCATTCGGACAAACTGACATTGTGACATTGTGATATTCTCACATTCTGACATTCTGACATTCTAGCATTTTGACATAGTGACATTCTGGAATTGTGGCAACCTGTTATTCTGACATTTTGATATTGTGACATTCTCAAATTCTGACATTCTAACATTCTAGCATAGAGACATATTGACATGCTGGAATTATGGCAACCCGTCAATCTGACAATCTGACATTGTGACATTCTCACATTCTGACATTCTGACATTCTAGCATTGTGAAATAGTGATATTCTGAAATTGTAGCAAACTGTCATTCGTACAAACTGATCTTGTGACATTGTGACATTCTCACATTGTGACATTCTGATATTCTAGCATAGTGACATAGTGACATTCTGGAGTTCTGGCAACCTGTCATTCTGACATTCCGACATTGCGACATTCTCACATTCTGACATTCCAATATTGTGACATAGTGACATTCTGGAATTGTGGCAACCTGTCATTCTGAAATTCTGATATTGTGACATTCTCACATTCTGACATTGTGACATTCTAGATTTGTGACATAGTGACATTCTGGAATTTTGGCAACCTGTCATTCTGACATTCTGACATTGTGACTTTCTGACTTTCTGACATTGTGACATTCTAGCATTGTGACATAGTGACATTCTGGAATAGTGGCAACCTGACAATCTGACATTCTGACATTGTTACATTCTCACATTATGACATTCAGACAATCTAGCATTGTGATATTGTGACATTCCGGAATTGTGGCAACCTGGCATTTTCCCATTCTAACAGTGTGAAATTCTAGCAAGGTGACATAGTGACATTCTGGAATTGTGGCAACCAGACATTCTGACATTCGGACATTGTGACATTCTCAAATTCTGACATTCTAACATTGTGACACAGTGACATTCTGGAATTGTGGCAACCTGACATTCTCCCATTGTGACCTTGTGACATTCTCACATACCGACATTGTGATATTCTAGCATAGTGACATATTGACATTCTGGAATTGTGGCAACCTGTCATTCTGACATTCTTACAGTGTGACTTTCTGACTTTCTGACAATGTGACATTCTAGCATTGTGACATAGTGACATTCTGGAATTGTGGCAACCTGAAAATCTGACATTCTTACATTCTCACATTTTGACATTCATTCATTCTAGCATTGTGACATAGTGACATTCTGGAATTGTGGCAACCTGACATTCTCCCATTGCGACATGTGACATTATAACATTCTGACATTATGACATTCGAGCATTGTGACATAGTGACATTTTGCGACTTTGAAAACCTGTCATTCTGACTTTCTGACATTGTGACATTCTCTCATTTTGACATTCTGACATACTGGCATTGTGACATAGTGACATTCTGGAATTGTGGCTACCTGGCATTCTGACGTTCTGTCTTTGTGACTTTCTGACATTCTGACACTCTGAAATTCAAGCATGGTGACATAGTGACATTCTGGAATTGTGGCAAACTGTAATTCGGACAAACTGACATTGTGACATTGTGACATTTCCATATTCTGACATTCTGACATTCTAGCATTTTGACATAGTGACATTCAGGAATTTTGGCAACCTGACATTCTCCCATTGTGACATTGTGACATTCTCATATTTTGATATTGTGACATTCTAGCATTGTGACATACTGAGATTCCGGAATTGTGGCAACCTGATATTCTGAAATTCGGACATTGTGAAATTATGACATTTTGACATAGTGTCATTTTGGAATTGTGGCAACCTGACATTCTGACATTCTGGCATTGTGAAATTCTCACATTATGACATTTTGACATTCTAGAATTGTGACATAGTGATATTCTGGTATTGAGGCAACCTGTCATTCTGACATTCTGACATTCTAGCATTGTGAGATAGTGACATTCTGGAATTGTGGCAGCCTATCATTCTGACATTCTGACATTGTAATATTCTAACATTCTGACATTCTGACATTGTATAAATGTGGCAACCTGACATTCTGGAATTGTGGCAACCTGACATTCTGAATATTATGACATTGTGATATTCTCACATTTTGACATACTGACATTCTAGCATTGTGACATAGTGACATTCTGGAATTGTGGCAAACTGTCATTCTGACATAGTGCCGTTGTGACATTTTCACATTCTGACATTCTGACATTCTAGCATTGTGGCTTAGTGACATTCAGGAATTGTGGTAACCTGTCATTCTGACATTCGGACATGGTGACTTTCTCACATTCAGACAATCTGACATTCTAGAATTGTGACATAGTGGAATTCTGGAATTGTGGCAACCTGTCATTCTGACATTGTGACATTGATACTTTCTGACATTCTGACATTGTTACATTCTCACATTCTGACATTCTAGCATTGTGAAATAGTGACATTCAGGAATTGTGGCAACCTGACATTCTGGCATTGTGACATTGTGATGTTTTCACATTCTGTCATTCCAGCATTGTGACATAATGACATTCCGGAATTGTGGCAACCTGACATTCTGACATTGTGACTTTCTGACATTCTGACATTATGACATTCGTGCATTGTGATATAATGACATTCTGGAATTGTGGCCACCTGTCATTCTGACATTCTGACATTGTGACTTTCTGACATTCTGACGTTCTGAAATTCAAGCACGGTGACATAGTGACATTCTGGAATTGTGGCAACCTGACAATCTGACATTCTGACATTGTGACATTCTCACATTCCTACATTCTGACATTGTAGCATTGTGATATAGCTACATTCTGGATTTGTGGCAACGTGATATTCTCCCATTCTGACACTGTGAAATTCTGACATTGTGACATATTGACATTCTGGAATTGTGGCAGAATGTCATTCGGACAAACTGACATTGTGACATTGTGATATTCTCACATTCTGACATTCTGACATTCTAGCATTTTGACATAGTGACATTCTGGAATTGTGGCAACCTGTTATTCTGACATTTTGATATTGTGACATTCTCAAATTCTGACATTCTAACATTCTAGCATAGAGACATATTGACATGCTGGAATTATGGCAACCCGTCAATCTGACAATCTGACATTGTGACATTCTCACATTCTGACATTCTGACATTCTAGCATTGTGAAATAGTGATATTCTGAAATTGTAGCAAACTGTCATTCGTACAAACTGATCTTGTGACATTGTGACATTCTCACATTGTGACATTCTGATATTCTAGCATAGTGACATAGTGACATTCTGGAGTTCTGGCAACCTGTCATTCTGACATTCCGACATTGCGACATTCTCACATTCTGACATTCCAATATTGTGACATAGTGACATTCTGGAATTGTGGCAACCTGTCATTCTGAAATTCTGATATTGTGACATTCTCACATTCTGAGATTATGACATTCTAGATTTGTGACATAGTGACATTCTGGAATTGTGGCAACCTGACAATCTGACATTCTGACATAGTAACACTTTCACATTCTGACATTCAGACATTTTAGCATTGTGACATAGTGACATTCTGGAATTTTGGAAACCGGATATACTCCCATTCTCATATTATGACATTCGAGCATTGTGACATAGTGACATTCTGGAATTGTGGCAACCTGACATACTGGCATTCGGACATTTTGACATTCTCAAATTCTGACATTCTAACACTGTGACACAGTGAAATTCTGGAGTTGTTGCAACATGACATTCTCCCATTGTGACATTGTGACATTCTCACATTCTGACATTTGTCATATTCTAGCATTGTGACATAGTGACATTCTGGAATTTTGGCAACCTGTCATTCTGACATTCAGGCATTGTGACTTTCTGACTTTCTGACATTGTGACATTCTAGCATTGTGACATAGTGACATTCTGGAATTGTGGCAACCTGTCATTTTACATTCTGACATTGTCACTTTTTGACATTCTGACATTCTGACATTCTAGCATTGTGACATAGTGACATTCTGGAATTGTGGCAACCTGTCATTCTGACATAGTGACGTTGTGACATTTTCACATTCTGACATTCTGACATTCTAGCATTGTGGCTTAGTGACATTCAGGAATTGTGGTAACCTGTCATTCTGACATTCGGACATTGTGACTTTCTCACATTCAGACTATCTGACATTCTAGAATTGTGACATAGTGGAATTCTGGAATTGTGGCAACCTGTCTTTCTGACATTGTGACATTGATACTTTCTGACATTCTGACATTGTTACATTCTCACATTCTGACATTGTAGCATTGTGACATAGTGACATTCAGGAATTGTGGCAACCTGACATTCTGGCATTGTGACATTGTGATATTTTCACATTCTGACATTCCAGCATTGTGACATAATGACATTCCGGAATTGTGGCAACCTGACATTCTGACATTGTGACTTTCTGACATTCTGACATTATGACATTCGAGCATTGTGACTTAGTGACATTTTGCGACTTTGAAAACCTGTCATTCTGACATTCTGACGTTGTGACATTCTCACATTTTGACATTCTGACATTCTAGCATTGTGACATAGTGACATTCTGGAATTTTGGCAACCTGTCATTCTGACATTCAGGCATTGTGACTTTCTTACTTTCTGACATGGTGACATTCTAGCATTGTGACATAGTGACATTCTGGAATTGTGGCAACCTGACAATCTGACATTGTGACATTGTGACATTCCCACATTCTGACATGCTGATATTCTCATATTCTTACTTTCTGGCATTCTAGCATTGTGACATAGTGACATTCTGCAATTGTGGCAACCTGTCATTGTGACATTCTGATATTGTGATATTCTCACATTCTGACATACTGACATTCTAGCATTGTGACATAGTGACATTCTAGAATTGTGGCAATCTGACATTCTGACATTCGGACATTGTGACATTCTCAAATTCTGACATTCTAACATTGTGACACAATGACATTCTGGAATTGTGGCAACCTGACATTCTCCGATTGTGACATTGTGACTTTCTCAAATTCTGACATTGTGATATTCTAGCATTGTGACATAGTGACATTCTAGAATTGTGGCAACCTGACAATCTGACATTCTGACATTGTGACATTATCAAATTCTGACATTGTGATATTCTAGCATTGTGACATAGTGACATTCTAGAATTGTGGCAACCTGTCATTCTGACATTGTGACATTGATACTTTCTGACATTCTGACATTGTTACATTCTCACATTCTGACATTCTAGCATTGTGAGATAGTGACATTCAGGAATTGTGGCAACCTGACATTCTGGCATTGTGACATTGTGATATTTTCACATTCTGTCATTCCAGCATTGTGACATAATGACATTCCGGAATTGTGGCAACCTGACATTCTGACATTGTGACTTTCTGACATTCTGACATTATGACATTCGAGCATTGTGACATAGTGACATTTTGCGACTTTGAAAACCTGTCATTCTGACATTCTGACGTTGTGACATTCTCACATTTTGACATTCTGACATTCTAGCATTGTTACATAGTGACATTCTGGAATTGTGGCAACCTGTCATTCTGACATTCTGACATTGTGACTTTCTGACATTCTGACGTTCTGAAATTCAAGCACGGCGACATAGTGATAGTCTGGAATTGTGACAACCTGACAATCTGACATTCTGACATTGTGACATTCTCACATTCCTACATTCTGACATTGTAGCATTGTGATATAGCTACATTCTGGATTTGTGGCAACGTGATATTCTCCCATTCTGACACTGTGAAATTCTGACATTGTGACATATTGACATTCTGGAATTGTGGCAGAATGTCATTCGGACAAACTGACATTGTGACATTGTGATATTCTCACATTCTGACATTCTGACATTCTAGCATTTTGACATAGTGACATTCTGGAATTGTGGCAACCTGTTATTCTGACATTTTGATATTGTGACATTCTCAAATTCTGACATTCTAACATTCTAGCATAGAGACATATTGACATGCTGGAATTATGGCAACCCGTCAATCTGACAATCTGACATTGTGACATTCTCACATTCTGACATTCTGACATTCTAGCATTGTGAAATAGTGATATTCTGAAATTGTAGCAAACTGTCATTCGTACAAACTGATCTTGTGACATTGTGACATTCTCACATTGTGACATTCTGATATTCTAGCATAGTGACATAGTGACATTCTGGAGTTCTGGCAACCTGTCATTCTGACATTCCGACATTGCGACATTCTCACATTCTGACATTCCAATATTGTGACATAGTGACATTCTGGAATTGTGGCAACCTGTCATTCTGACATTCTGATATTGTGACATTCTCACATTCTGACATTGTGACATTCTAGATTTGTGACATAGTGACATTCTGGAATTGTGGCAACCTGACAATCTGACATTCTGACATAGTAACACTTTCACATTCTGACATTCAGACATTTTAGCATTGTGACATAGTGACATTCTGGAATTTTGGAAACCGGATATACTCCCATTCTCATATTATGACATTCGAGCATTGTGACATAGTGACATTCAGGAATTGTGGCAACCTGACATACTGGCATTCGGACATTTTGACATTCTCAAATTCTGACATTCTAACACTGTGACACAGTGAAATTCTGGAGTTGTGGCAACCTGACATTCTCCCATTGTGACATTGTGACATTCTCACATTCTGACATTTGTCATATTCTAGCATTGTGACATAGTGACATTCTGGAATTTTGGCAACCTGTCATTCTGACATTCAGGCATTGTGACTTTCTTACTTTCTGACATGGTGACATTCTAGCATTGTGACATAGTGACATTCTGGAATTGTTGCAACCTGATAATCTGATATTCTGACATTGTTACTTTCTCACATTATGACATTCATTCATTCTAGCATTGTGACATAGTGACATTCTGGAATTGTGGCAACCTGTCATTTTACATTCTGACATTGTCACTTTCTGACATTCTGACATTCTGACATTCTAGCATTGTGACATAGTGACATTCCGGAATATTGGCAACCTGAAAATCTGACATTCTGTCATTGTTACATTCTCACATTACGACATTCATTCATTCTAGCATTGTGACATAGTGACATTCTGGAATTGTGGCAACCTGACAATCTGACATTGTGACATTGTGACATTCTCACATTCTGACATGCTGATATTCTCATATTCTTACTTTCTGACATTCTAGCATTGTGACATAGTGACATTCTGCAATTGTGGCAACCTGTCATTGTGACATTCTGACATTGTGATATTCTCACATTCTGACATACTGACATTCTAGCATTGTGACATAGTGACATTCTAGAATGTTGGCAATCTGACATTCTGACATTCGGACATTGTGACATTCTCAAATTCTGACATTCTAACATTGTGACACAATGACATTCTGGAATTGTGGCAACCTGACATTCTCCGATTGTGACATTGTGACTTTCTCAAATTCTGACATTGTGATATTCTAGCATTGTGACATAGTGACATTCTAGAATTGTGGCAACCTGACAATCTGACATTCTGACATTGTGACATTCTCAAATTCTGACATTGTGATATTCTAGCATTGTGACATAGTGACATTCTAGAATTGTGGCAACCTGTCATTCTGACATTGTGACATTGATACTTTCTGACATTCTGACATTGTTACATTCTCACATTCTGACATTGTAGCATTGTGACATAGTGACATTCAGGAATTGTGGCAACCTGACATTCTGGCATTGTGACATTGTGATATTTTCACATTCTGACATTCCAGCATTGTGACATAATGACATTCCGGAATTGTGGCAACCTGACATTCTGACATTGTGACTTTCTGACATTCTGACATTATGACATTCGAGCATTGTGACATAGTGACATTTTGCGACTTTGAAAACCTGTCATTCTGACATTCTGACGTTGTGACATTCTCACATTTTGACATTCTGACATTCTAGCATTGTGACATAGTGACATTCTGGAATTGTGGCAACCTGTCATTCTGACATTCTGACATTGTGACTTTCTGACATTCTGACATTGTAGCATTGTGATATAGCTACATTCTGGATTTGTGGCAACGTGATATTCTCCCATTCTGACACTGTGAAATTCTGACATTGTGACATATTGACATTCTGGAATTGTGGCAGAATGTCATTCGGACAAACTGACATTGTGACATTGTGATATTCTCACATTCTGACATTCTGACATTCTAGCATTTTGACATAGTGACATTCTGGAATTGTGGCAACCTGTTATTCTGACATTTTGATATTGTGACATTCTCAAATTCTGACATTCTAACATTCTAGCATAGAGACATATTGACATGCTGGAATTATGGCAACCCGTCAATCTGACAATCTGACATTGTGTCATTCTCACATTCTGACATTCTGACATTCTAGCATTGTGAAATAGTGATATTCTGAAATTGTAGCAAACTGTCATTCGTACAAACTGATCTTGTGACATTGTGACATTCTCACATTGTGACATTCTGATATTCTAGCATAGTGACATAGTGACATTCTGGAGTTCTGGCAACCTGTCAGTCTGACATTCCGACATTGCGACATTCTCACATTCTGACATTCCAATATTGTGACACAGTGACATTCTGGAATTGTGGCAACCTGTCATTCTCCCACTCTGACATTGTGAAATTCTTGCATTGTGACATAGTGACGTTCTGAAATTGTGGCAACCTGACAATCTGACATTCTGACATTGTTACATTCTCACATTCTGACATTCTAACATTGTGACACAGTGACATTCTGGAATTGCGGCAACCAGACATTCTCCCATTGTGACATTTTGACATGCTCAAATTCTGACATTGTGAAATTCTAGCATTGTGACATAGTGACATTCTAGAATTGTGGCAGCCTGACAATCTGACATTCTGACATTGTTACATTCTCACATTATGACATTCATTCAATCTAGCATTGTGACATAATGACATTCCGGAATTGTGGGAACCTGACATTCTCCCATTCTGATATTTTGAAATTCCAGCATTGTGACATAGTGACATTCTCCCATTGTGACATTCTGACATTCTGACTTTCTGACATTCTGACATTCTAGCATTGTGACATAATGACATTCCGGAATTGTGGGAACCTGACATTCTGACATTCTGATATCGTGACATTATAACGTCCTGACATTATGACATTCGAGCATTGTGACTTAGTGACATTTTGCGACTATGAAAAACTGTCATTCTGACATTCTGACGTTGTGAGATTCTCAAATTATGACATTCTGACATTCTAGCATTGTGATATAATGACATTCTGGAATTGTGGCCACCTGACATTCTGACATTCGGACATTCTGACATTCACAAATTCTGACATTCTAACAGAGTGACACAGTGACATTCTGGAATTGTGGCAACCTGACATTCTCCCATTGTGACATTGTGACATTCTCACATTCTGGCATTTGTCACATTCTAGCATTGTGACATAATGACATTCTGGAATTTTGGCAACCTGTCATTCTGACATTCTGACATTGTAACATTCTCACATTATGACATTCAGACATTCTAGATTTGTGACATTGTGACATTCTGGAATTGTGGCAACCTGTCATTTTACATTCTGACATTGTCACTTTCTGACATTCTGACAATGTGACATTCTAGCATTGTGACATAGTGACATTCTGCAATTGTGGCAACCTGACAATCTGACATTCTGACATTGCTACATTCTCACATTATGACATTCTGACATTCTAGCATTGTGAAATAGCGACATTCTGGAATTGTGGCAACCTGACATTCTGAGATTCGGACATTGTGACATTCTCCAATTCTGACATTCTAACACTGTGACATAGTGACATTCTGGAATTTTGACAACCTGTAATTCTGATATTCTGACATTGTGAAACAGTGGCATGCTGGAATTGTGGCAACATGTCACTCTGAAATTCTGACATTGTGATATTCTCACATTCTGACATTTGTCACATTCTAGCATTGTGACATAGTGACATTCTGGAATTGTGGCAACCTGACATTCTCCCATTCTCACATTGTGAAATTCTAGCATTGTGACATAGTGACATTCTGGAATTGTGGCAACCTGACATTCTGACATTCGGACATTGTGACATTCTCAAATTCTGAGATTCTAACATTGTGACACAGTGACATTCTCGAATTGTGGCAACCTGACATTCTCCCATTGTGACATTGTGACATTCTCACATGCTGACATTGTGATATTCTAGCATTGTGACATAGTGACATTCTGGAATTGTGGCAACCTGTCGTTCTGACATTCTTACATTGTGACTTTCTGACTTTCTGACATTATGACATTCTAGCATTGTGACATAGTGATATTCTGGAATTGTGGCAACCTGACAATCTGACATACTTACATTCTTACATTCTCACATTTTGACATTCATTCATTCTAGCATTGTGACATAGTGACATTCTGGAATTGTGGCAACCTGACACTCTCCCATTGCGACATTGTGACTTTATAATATTATGAGATTATGACATTCGGGCATTGTGACATAGTGACATTTTGCGACTTTGAAAACCTGTCATTCTGACTTTCTGACATTGTGACATTCTCACATTTTGACATTCTGACATACTAGCATTGTGATATATTGACATTCTGGAATTGTGGCTACCTGGCATTCTGACGTTCTGTCATTGTGAATTTCTGACATTCTGACACTCTGAAATTCAAGCATGGTGACATAGTGACATTCTGGAATTGTGGCAAACTGTAATTCGGACAAACTGACATTGTGACATTGTGACTTTTCCACATTCTGACATTCTGACATTCTAGCATTTTGACATAGTGACATTCAGGAATTTTGGCAACCTGACATTCTCCCATTGTGACATTGTGACATTCTCATATTTTGATATTGTGACATTCTAGCATTGTGACATAGTGACATTCCGGAATTGTGGCAACCTGATATTCTGAAATTCGGACATTGTGAAATTATGACATTTTGACATAGTGTCATTTTGGAATTGTGGCAACCTGACATTCTGACATTCTGGCATTGTGAAATTCTCACATTATGACATTCTGACATTCTAGAATTGTGACATAGTGATATTCTGGTATTGAGGCAACCTGTCATTCTGACATTCTGACATTCTAGCATTGTGAGATAGTGACATTCTGGAATTGTGGCAGCCTATCATTCTGACATTCTGACATTGTAATATTCTAACATTCTGACATTCTGACATTGTATAAATGTGGCAACCTGACATTCTGGAATTGTGGCAACCTGACATTCTGAATATTATGACATTGTGATATTCTCACATTTTGACATACTGACATTCTAGCATTGTGACATAGTGACATTCTGGAATTGTGGCAACCTGTCATTCTGACATAGTGCCGTTGTGACATTTTCACATTCTGACATTCTGACATTCTAGCATTGTGGCTTTGTGACATTCAGGAATTGTGGTAACCTGTCATTCTGACATTCGGACATTGTGACATTCTCAAATTCTGAGAATCTGACATTCTAGAATTGTGACATAGTGGAATTCTGGAATTGTTGCAACCTGTCATTCTGACATTGTGACATTGATACTTTCTGACATTCTGACATTGTTACATTCTCACATTCTGACATTGTAGCATTGTGACATAGTGACATTCAGGAATTGTGGCAACCTGACATTCTGGCATTGTGACATTGTGATATTTTCACATTCTGACATTCCAGCATTGTGACATAATGACATTCCGGAATTGTGGCAACCTGACATTCTGACATTGTGACTTTCTGACATTCTGACATTATGACATTCGAGCATTGTGACTTAGTGACATTTTGCGGCTTTGAAAACCTGTCATTCTGACATTCTGACGTTGTGACATTCTCACATTTTGACATTCTGACATTCTAGCATTGTGATATAATGACATTCTGGAATTGTTGCCACCTGTCATTCTGACATTCTGACATTGTGACTTTCTGATATTCTGACGTTCTGAAATTCAAGCACGGTGACATAGTGACATTCTGGAATTGTGGCAACCTGACAATCTGACATTCTGACATTGTGACATTCTCACATTCCTACATTCTGACATTGTAGCATTGTGATATAGCTACATTCTGGATTTGTGGCAACGTGATATTCTCCCATTCTGACACTGTGAAATTCTGACATTGTGACATATTGACATTCTGGAATTGTGGCAGAATGTCATTCGGACAAACTGACATTGTGACATTGTGATATTCTCACATTCTGACATTCTGACATTCTAGCATTTTGACATAGTGACATTCTGGAATTGTGGCAACCTGTTATTCTGACATTTTGATATTGTGACATTCTCAAATTCTGACATTCTAACATTCTAGCATAGAGACATATTGACATGCTGGAATTATGGCAACCCGTCAATCTGACAATCTGACATTGTGACATTCTGACATTCTGACATTCTGACATTCTAGCATTGTGAAATAGTGATATTCTGAAATTGTAGCAAACTGTCATTCGTACAAACTGATCTTGTGACATTGTGACATTCTCACATTGTGACATTCTGATATTCTAGCATAGTGACATAGTGACATTCTGGAGTTCTGGCAACCTGTCATTCTGACATTCCGACATTGCGACATTCTCACATTCTGACATTCCAATATTGTGACACAGTGACATTCTGGAATTGTGGGAACCTGTCATTCTGAAATTCTGATATTGTGACATTCTCTCATTCTGACATTGTGACATTCTAGATTTGTGACATAGTGACATTCTGGAATTGTGGCAACCTGACAATCTGACATTCTGACATAGTAACACTTTCACATTCTGACATTCAGACATTTTAGCATTGTGACATAGTGACATTCTGGAATTTTGGAAACCGGATATACTCCCATTCTCATATTATGACATTCGAGCATTGTGACATAGTGACATTCTGGAATTGTGGCAACCTGACATACTGGCATTCGGACATTTTGACATTCTCAAATTCTGACATTCTAACACTGTGACACAGTGAAATTCTGGAGTTGTGGCAACCTGACATTCTCCCATTGTGACATTGTGACATTCTCACATTCTGACATTTGTCATATTCTAGCATTTTGACATACTGACATTCTGGAATTTTGGCAACCTGTCATTCTGACATTCAGGCATTGTGACTTTCTTACTTTCTGACATGGTGACATTCTAGCATTGTGACATAGTGACATTCTGGAATTGTGGCAACCTGATAATCTGATATTCTGACATTGTTACTTTCTCACATTATGACATTCATTCATTCTAGCATTGTGACATAGTGACATTCTGGAATTGTGGCAACCTGTCATTTTACATTCTGACATTGTGACTTTCTGATATTCTGACATTCTGACATTCTAGCATTGCGACATAGTGACATTCCGGAATTTTGGCAACCTGAAAATCGGACATTCTGTAATTGTTACATTCTCACATTATGACATTCATTCATTCTAGCATTGTGACATAGTGACATTCTGGAATTGTGGCAACCTGACAATCTGACATTGTGACATTGTGACATTCTCACATTCTGACATGCTGATATTCTCATATTCTTACTTTCTGATATTCTAGCATTGTGACATAGTGACATTCTGCAATTGTGGCATCCTGTCATTGTGACATCCTGACATTGTGATATTCTCACATTCTGACATACTGACATTCTAGCATTGTGACATAGTTACATTCTGGAATTGTGGCAACCTGACAATCTGACATTCTGTCATTGCTACATTCTCACATTATGACATTCAGACATTCTAGCATTGTGACGTAGTTGCATTCTGGAATTGTGGCAACCTGACATTCTCCCATTCTCACATTGTGAAATTCTAGCATTGTGACATAGTGACATTCTAGAATTGTGGCAATCTGACATTCTGACATTCGGACATTGTGACATTCTCAAATTCTGACATTCTAACATTGTGACACAATGACATTCTGGAATTGTGGCAACCTGACATTCTCCGATTGTGACATTGTGACTTTCTCAAATTCTGACATTGTGATATTCTAGCATTGTGACATAGTGACGTTCTAGAATTGTGGCAACCTGACAATCTGACATTCTGACATTGTGACATTCTCAAATTCTGACATTGTGATATTCTAGCATTGTGGCATAGTGACATTCTAGAATTGTGGCAACCTGTCATTCTGACATTCTAACATTGTGACTTTCTGACTTTCTGACATTGTGACATTCTAGCATTGTGACATAGTCACAATTCTAGCATTCTAGCGTTGTGACATTCTAGCATTGTGACATAGTGACATTCTGGAATTTTGGCAACCTGACAATCTGACATTCTGACACAGTTACATTCTCACATTATGACATTCAGACATTCTAGCATTGTGACATAGTGACATTCTGGAATTGCGGCAACCTGAAATTATCCCATTCTCACATTGTGAAATTCTAGCATTGTGACATAGTGACATTCTGGAATTGTGGCAACCTGACAATCTGACATTCGGACATTGTGACATTCTCACATTCTGACATTCTAGCATTGTGACATAGTGACATTCCGGAATTGTGGCAACCTGACATTCTGACATTGTGACTTTCTGACATTCTGACATTATGACATTCGAGCATTGTGACATAGTGACATTTTGCAACTTTGAAAACCTGTCATTCTGACATTCTGACGTTGTGACATTCTCACATTTTGACATTCTGACATTCTAGCATTGTGACATAATGACATTCCGGAATTGTGGCAACCTGTCATTCTGACATTCTGACATTGTGATATTCTGGCATTCTGACATTCTGAAATTCAAGCACGGTGACATAGTGATAGTCTGGAATTGTGACAACCTGACAATCTGACATTCTGACATTGTGACTTTCTCAGATTCCTACATTGTGACATTGTAGCATTGTGATATAGTTACATTCAGGAATTGTGGCAACCTGACATTCTTCCATTCTGACATTGTGAAATTCTGACATTGTGACATATTGACATTCTGGAATTGTGGCAAACTGTAATTCGGACAAACTGACATTGTGACATTGTGGCATTCTCACATTCTGACATTCTGACATTCTAGCATTTTGACATAGCGACATTCTGGAATTGTGGCAACCTGTTATTCTGAAATTTTGATATTGTGACATTCTGAAATTCTGCCATTCTAACATTCTAGCATAGAGACATATTGACATGCTGGAATTATGGCAACCCGCCAATCTGACAATCTGACATTGTGACATTCTGACATTCTGACATTCTGACATTCTAGCATTGTGACATAGTGATATTCTGAAATTGTAGCAAACTGTCATTCGTACAAACTGATCTTGTGACATTGTGTCATTCTCACATTGTGACATTTTGATATTCTAGCATAGTGACATAGAGACATTCTGGAATTCTGGCAACCTGTCATTCTGACATTCCGACATTACAACATTCTCACATTCTGACATTCAGACATTTTAGCATTGTGACATAGTGACATTCTGGAATTTTGGAAACCGGATATACTCCCATTCTCATATAATGACATTCGAGCATTGTGACATAGTGACATTCTGGAATTGTGGCAACCTGACATACTGGCATTCGGACATTTTGATATTCTCAAATTCTGACATTCTAACACTGTTACACAGTGAAATTCTGGAGTTGTGGCAACCTGACATTCTCCCATTGTGACATTGTGACATTCTCACATTCTGACATTTGTCATATTCTAGCATTGTGACATACTGACATTCTGGAATTTTGGCAACCTGTCATTCTGACATTCAGGCATTGTGACTTTCTGACTTTCTGACATGGTGACATTCTAGCATTGTGACATAGTGACATTCTGGAATTGTGGCAACCTGATAATCTGATATTCTGACATTGTTACTTTCTCACATTATTACATTCATTCATTCTAGCATTGTGACATAGTGACATTCTGGAATTGTGGCAACCTGTCATTTTACATTCTGACATTGTGACTTTCTGATATTCTGACATTCTGACATTCTAGCATTGCGACATAGTGACATTCCGGAATTTTGGCAACCTGAAAATCGGACATTCTATCATTGTTACATTCTCACATTATGACATTCATTCATTCTAGCATTGTGACATAGTGACATTCTGGAATTGTGGCAACCTGACAATCTGACATTGTGACATTGTGACATTCTCACATTCTGACATGCTGATATTCTCATATTCTTACTTTCTGATATTCTAGCATTGTGACATAGTGACATTCTGCAATTGTGGCATCCTGTCATTGTGACATCCTGACATTGTGATATTCTCACATTCTGACATACTGACATTCTAGCATTGTGACATAGTTACATTCTGGAATTGTGGCAACCTGACAATCTGACATTCTGACATTGCTACATTCTCACATTATGACATTCAGACATTCTAGCATTGTGACGTAGTTGCATTCTGGAATTGTGGCAACCTGACATTCTCCCATTCTCACATTGTGAAATTCTAGCATTGTGACATAGTGACATTCTAGAATTGTGGCAATCTGACATTCTGACATTCGGACATTGTGACATTCTCAAATTCTGACATTCTAACATTGTGACACAATGACATTCTGGAATTGTGGCAACCTGACATTCTCCGATTGTGACATTGTGACTTTCTCAAATTCTGACATTGTGATATTCTAGCATTGTGACATAGTGACGTTCTAGAATTGTGGCAACCTGACAATCTGACATTCTGACATTGTGACATTCTCAAATTCTGACATTGTGATATTCTAGCATTGTGGCATAGTGACATTCTAGAATTGTGGCAACCTGTCATTCTGACATTCTAACATTGTGACTTTCTGACTTTCTGACATTGTGACATTCTAGCATTGTGACATAGTCACAATTCTAGCATTCTAGCGTTGTGACATACTAGCATTGTGACATAGTGACATTCTGGAATTTTGAAACCGGATATACTCCCATTCTCATATTATGACATTCGAACATTGTGACATAGTGACATTCTTGAGTTGTGGCAACCTGACATACTGGCATTCGGACATTTTGACATTCTCAAAGTCTGACATTCTAACACTGTGACACAGTGAAATTCTGGAGTTGTGGCTACCTGACATTCTCCCATTGTGACATTGTGACATTCTCACATTCTGACATTTGTCATATTCTAGCATTGTGACATAGTGACATTCTGGAATTTTGGCAACCTGTAATTCTGACATTCAGGCATTGTGACTTTCTGACTTTCTGACATTGTGACATTCTATCATTGTGACTTAGTGACATTCTGGAATTGTGGCAACCTGACAATCTGATATTCTGCCATTGTTACTTTCTCACATTATGACATTCATTCATTCTAGCATTGTGACATAGTGACATTCTGGAATTGTGGCAACCTGTCATTTTACATTCTGACATTGTCACTTTCTGACATTCTGACATTTCGACATTCTAGCATTGTGACAGAGTGACATTCTGCAATTGTGGCAACCTGTCATTGTGACATTCTGACATTGTGATATTCTCACATTCTGACATACTGACATTCTAGCATTGTGACATAGTTACATTCTGGAATTGTGGCAACCTGACAATCTGAGATTCTGACATTGCTACATTCTCACATTATGACATTCAGACATTCTAGCATTGTGACATAGTGACATTCTGGAATTGTGGCAACCTGATATTCTCCCATTCTCACATTGTGAAATTCTAGCATTGTGACATAGTGACATTCTAGAATTGTGGCAATCTGACATTCGGACATTGTGACATTCTCAAATTCTGACATTCTAACATTGTGACACAGTGACATTCTGGAATTGTGGCAACCTGACATTCTCCGATTGTGACATTGTGACTTTCTCAAATTCTGACATTCTAACATTGTGACACAGTGACATTCTAGAATTGTGGCAACCTGACAATCTGACATTCTGACATTGTGACATTCTCACATTATGACATTCAGACATTCTAGCATTGTGACATAGTGACAATCTGGAATTGTGGCAACCAGACTTTCTCCCATTCTGACATTTTGAAATTCTAGCATTGTGACATAGTGACATTCTCCCATTGTGACATTCTGACATTCTCACATTGTGACATTCTGACATTCTGACTTTCTGACATTCTGACATTCTAGCATTGTGACATAATGACATTCCGGAATTGTGGCAACCTGACATTCTGACATTCTGACATTGTGACATTATAACATCCTGACATTATGACATTCGAGCATTGTGACTTAGTGACATTTTGCGGCTTTGAAAACCTGTCATTCTGACATTCTGACGTTGTGACATTCTCACATTTTGACATTCTGACATTCTAGCATTGTGATATAATGACATTCTGGAATTGTGGCCACCTGTCATTCTGACATTCTGACATTGTGACTTTCTGACATTCTGACGTTCTGAAATTCAAGCACGGTGACATAGTGATAGTCTGGAATTGTGACAACCTGACAATCTGACATTCTGACATTGTGACATTCTCACATTCCTACATTCTGACATTGTAGCATTGTGATATAGCTACATTCTGGATTTGTGGCAACGTGATATTCTCCCATTCTGACACTGTGAAATTCTGACATTGTGACATATTGACATTCTGGAATTGTGGCAGAATGTCATTCGGACAAACTGACATTGTGACATTGTGATATTCTCACATTCTGACATTCTGACATTCTAGCATTTTGACATAGTGACATTCTGGAATTGTGGCAACCTGTTATTCTGACATTTTGATATTGTGACATTCTCAAATTCTGACATTCTAACATTCTAGCATAGAGACATATTGACATGCTGGAATTATGGCAACCCGTCAATCTGACAATCTGACATTGTGACATTCTCACATTCTGACATTCTGACATTCTAGCATTGTGAAATAGTGATATTCTGAAATTGTAGCAAACTGTCATTCGTACAAACTGATCTTGTGACATTGTGACATTCTCACATTGTGACATTCTGATATTCTAGCATAGTGACATAGTGACATTCTGGAGTTCTGGCAACCTGTCATTCTGACATTCCGACATTGCGACATTCTCACATTCTGACATTCTAATATTGTGACACAGTGACATTCTGGAATTGTAGCAACCTGACATTCTCCCAATGTGACATTGTGACATTCTCACATTCTGACATTTGTCACATTCTAGCATTGTGACATAGTGACATTCTGGAATTTTGGCAACCTGTCATTCTGACATTCTGACATTGTGACTTTCTGACTTTCTGACATTGTGACATTCTAGCATTGTGACATAGTGACATTCTGGAATAGTGGCAACCTGACAATCTGACATTCTGACATTGTAACATTCTCACATTATGACATTCAGACAATCTAGCATTGTGATATTGTGACATTCCGGAATTGTGGCAACCTGGCATTTTCCCATTCTAACAGTGTGAAATTCTAGCAAGGTGACATAGTGACATTCTGGAATTGTGGCAACCAGACATTCTGACATTCGGACATTGTGACATTCTCAAATTCTGACATTCTAACATTGTGACACAATGACATTCTGGAATTGTGGCAACCTGACATTCTCCCATTGTGACATTGTGACATTCTCACATACCGACATTGTGATATTCTAGCATAGTGACATATTGACATTCTGGAATTGTGGCAACCTGTCATTCTGACATTCTTACAGTGTGACTTTCTGACTTTCTGACAATGTGACATTCTAGCATTGTGACATAGTGACATTCTGGAATTGTGGCAACCTGAAAATCTGACATTCTTACATTCTCACATTTTGACATTCATTCATTCTAGCATTGTGACATAGTGACATTCTGGAATTGTGGCAACCTGACATTCTCCCATTGCGACATGTGACATTATAACATTCTGACATTATGACATTCGAGCATTGTGACATAGTGACATTTTGCGACTTTGAAAACCTGTCATTCTGACTTTCTGACATTGTGACATTCTCTCATTTTGACATTCTGACATACTGGCATTGTGACATAGTGACATTCTGGAATTGTGGCTACCTGGCATTCTGACGTTCTGTCTTTGTGACTTTCTGACATTCTGACACTCTGAAATTCAAGCATGGTGACATAGTGACATTCTGGAATTGTGGCAAACTGTAATTCGGACAAACTGACATTGTGACATTGTGACATTTCCACATTCTGACATTCTGACATTCTAGCATTTTGACATAGTGACATTCAGGAATTTTGGCAACCTGACATTCTCCCATTGTGACATTGTGACATTCTCATATTTTGATATTGTGACATTCTAGCATTGTGACATACTGAGATTCCGGAATTGTGGCAACCTGATATTCTGAAATTCGGACATTGTGAAATTATGACATTTTGACATAGTGTCATTTTGGAATTGTGGCAACCTGACATTCTGACATTCTGGCATTGTGAAATTCTCACATTATGACATTTTGACATTCTAGAATTGTGACATAGTGATATTCTGGTATTGAGGCAACCTGTCATTCTGACATTCTGACATTCTAGCATTGTGAGATAGTGACATTCTGGAATTGTGGCAGCCTATCATTCTGACATTGTGACATTGTAATATTCTAACATTCTGACATTCTGACATTGTATAAATGTGGCAACCTGACATTCTGGAATTGTGGCAACCTGACATTCTGAATATTATGACATTGTGATATTCTCACATTTTGACATACTGACATTCTAGCATTGTGACATAGTGACATTCTGGAATTGTGGCAACCTGTCATTCTGACATAGTGCCGTTGTGACATTTTCACATTATGACATTCTGACATTCTAGCATTGTGGCTTAGTGACATTCAGGAATTGTGGTAACCTGTCATTCTGACATTCGGACAATTTGACTTTCTCACATTCAGACAATCTGACATTCTAGAATTGTGACATAGTGGAATTCTGGAATTGTGGCAACCTGTCATTCTGACATTGTGACATTGATACTTTCTGACATTCTGACATTGTTACATTCTCACATTCTGACAATCTAGCATTGTGAAATAGTGACATTCAGGAATTGTGGCAACCTGACATTCTGGCATTGTGACATTGTGATATTTTCACATTCTGTCATTCCAGCATTGTGACATAATGACATTCCGGAATTGTGGCAACCTGACATTCTGACATTGTGACTTTCTGACATTCTGACATTATGACATTCGAGCATTGTGATATAATGACATTCTGGAATTGTGGCCACCTGTCATTCTGACATTCTGACATTGTGACTTTCTGACATTCTGACGTTCTGAAATTCAAGCACGGTGACATAGTGACATTCTGGAATTGTGGCAACCTGACAATCTGACATTCTGACATTGTGACATTCTCACATTCCTACATTCTGACATTGTAGCATTGTGATATAGCTACATTCTGGATTTGTGGCAACGTGATATTCTCCCATTCTGACACTGTGAAATTCTGACATTGTGACATATTGACATTCTGGAATTGTGGCAGAATGTCATTCGGACAAACTGACATTGTGACATTGTGATATTCTCACATTCTGACATTCTGACATTCTAGCATTTTGACATAGTGACATTCTGGAATTGTGGCAACCTGTTATTCTGACATTTTGATATTGTGACATTCTCAAATTCTGACATTCTAACATTCTAGCATAGAGACATATTGACATGCTGGAATTATGGCAACCCGTCAATCTGACAATCTGACATTGTGACATTCTGACATTCTGACATTCTGACATTCTAGCATTGTGAAATAGTGATATTCTGAAATTGTAGCAAACTGTCATTCGTACAAACTGATCTTGTGACATTGTGACATTCTCACATTGTGACATTCTGATATTCTAGCATAGTGACATAGTGACATTCTGGAGTTCTGGCAACCTGTCATTCTGACATTCCGACATTGCGACATTCTCACATTCTGACATTCCAATATTGTGACACAGTGACATTCTGGAATTGTGGGAACCTGTCATTCTGAAATTCTGATATTGTGACATTCTCTCATTCTGACATTGTGACATTCTAGATTTGTGACATAGTGACATTCTGGAATTGTGGCAACCTGACAATCTGACATTCTGACATAGTAACACTTTCACATTCTGACATTCAGACATTTTAGCATTGTGACATAGTGACATTCTGGAATTTTGGAAACCGGATATACTCCCATTCTCATATTATGACATTCGAGCATTGTGACATAGTGACATTCTGGAATTGTGGCAACTTGACATACTGGCATTCGGACATTTTGACATTCTCAAATTCTGACATTCTAACACTGTGACACAGTGAAATTCTGGAGTTGTGGCAACCTGACATTCTCCCATTGTGACATTGTGACATTCTCACATTCTGACATTTGTCATATTCTAGCATTGTGACATACTGACATTCTGGAATTTTGGCAACCTGACATTCTGACATTCAGGCATTGTGACTTTCTTACTTCCTGAATGGTGACATTCTAGCATTGTGACATAGTGACATTCTGGAATTGTTGCAACCTGATAATCTGATATTCTGACATTGTTACTTTCTCACATTATGACATTCATTCATTCTAGCATTGTGACATAGTGACATTCTGGAATTGTGGCAACCTGTCATTTTACATTCTGACATTGTGACTTTCTGACATTCTGACATTCTGACATTCTAGCATTGTGACATAGTGACATTCCGGAATTTTGGCAACCTGACAATCTGACATTCTGTCATTGTTACATTCTCACATTATGACATTCATTCATTCTAGCATTGTGACATAGTGACATTCTGGAACTGTGGCAACCTGACAATCTGACATTGTGACATTGTGACATTCTCACATTCTGACATGCTGATATTCTCATATTCTTACTTTCTGACATTCTAGCATTGTGACATAGTGACATTCTGGAATTGTGGCAACCTGTCATTATACATTCTGACATTGTGACTTTCTGACATTCTGACATTCTGACATTCTAGCATTGTACATAGTGACATTCCGGAATTTTGGCAACCTGACAATCTGACATTCTGTCATTGTTACATTCTCACATTATGACATTCAGACATTCTAGCATTGTGACGTAGTTGCATTCTGGAATTGTGGCAACCTGACATTCTCCCATTCTCACATTGTGAAATTCTAGCATTGTGACATAGTGACATTCTAGAATTGTGGCAATCTGACATTCTGACATTCGGACATTGTGACATTCTCAAATTCTGACATTCTAACTTTGTGACACAATGACATTCTGGAATTGTGGCAACCTGACAATCTGACATTCTGACATTGTGACATGATCACATTCTGATTCTGATATTGTCATATTCTTACTTTCTGACATTCTATCATTGTGACATAGTGACATACTGACATTGTAACATTCTCACATTATGACATTCAGACATTCTAGCATTGTGGCATAGTGACATTCTGGAATTGTGGCAACCTGACATTCTGACATTCGGACATTGTGACATTCTCACATTCTGACATTCTAGCATTGTGACATAGTGACATTCCGGAATTGTGGCAACCTGACATTCTGACATTGTGACTTTCTGACATTCTGACATTATGACATTCGAGCATTGTGACATAGTGACATTTTGCGACTTTGAAAACCTGTCATTCTGACATTCTGACGTTGTGACATTCTCACATTTTGACATTCTGACATTCTAGCATTGTGACATAGTGACATTCTGGAATTGTGGCAACCTGTCATTCTGAATTCTGACATTGTGATATTCTGGCATTCTGATATTCTGAAATTCAAGCACGGCGACATAGTGATAGTCTGGAATTCTGACAACCTGACAATCTGACATTCTGACATTGTGACTTTCTCAGATTCCTACATTGTGACATTGTAGCATTGTGATATAGTTACATTCAGGAATTGTGGCAACCTGACATTCTTCCATTCTGACATTGTGAAATTCTGACATTGTGACATATTGACATTCTGGAATTGTGGCAAACTGTAATTCGGACAAACTGACATTGTGACATTGTGACATTCTCACATTCTGACATTCTGACATTCTAGCATTTTGACATAGCGACATTCTGGAATTGTGGCAACCTGTTATTCTGACATTTTGATATTGTGACATTCTCAAATTCTGACATTCTAACATTCTAGCATAGAGACATATTGACATGCTGGAATTATGGCAACCCGTCAATCTGACAATCTGACATTGTGACATTCTCACATTCTGACATTCTGACATTCTAGCATTGTGAAATAGTGATATTCTGAAATTGTAGCAAACTGTCATTCGTACAAACTGATCTTGTGACATTGTGTCATTCTCACATTGTGACATTTTGATATTCTTGCATAGTGACATAGTGACATTCTGGAATTCTGGCAACCTGTCATTCTGACATTCCGACATTGCAACATTCTCACATTCTGACATTCTAATATTGTGACACAGTGACATTCTGGAATTGTGGCAACCTGTCATTCTGAAATTCTGATATTGTGACATTCTCACATTCTGACAATGTGACATTCTAGATTTGTGACATAGTGACATTCTGGAATTGTTGCAACCTGACAATCTGACATTCTGACATAGTAACACTTTCACATTCTGACATTCAGACATTTTAGCATTGTGACATAGTGACATTCTGGAATTTTGGAAACCGGATATACTCCCATTCTCATATTATGACATTCGAGCATTGTGACATAGTGACATTCTGGAATTGTGGCAACCTGACATACTGGCATTCGGACATTTTGACATTCTCAAATTCTGACATTCTAACACTGTGACACAGTGAAATTCTGGAGTTGTGGCAACCTGACATTCTCCCATTGTGACATTGTGACATTCTCACATTCTGACATTTGTCATATTCTAGCATTGTGACATACTGACATTCTGGAATTTTGGCAACCTGACATTCTGACATTCAGGCATTGTGACTTTCTTACTTCCTGAATGGTGACATTCTAGCATTGTGACATAGTGACATTCTGGAATTGTTGCAACCTGATAATCTGATATTCTGACATTGTTACTTTCTCACATTATGACATTCATTCATTCTAGCATTGTGACATAGTGACATTCTGGAATTGTGGCAACCTGTCATTTTACATTCTGACATTGTGACTTTCTGACATTCTGACATTCTAGCATTGTGACATAGTGACATTCCGGAATTTTGGCAACCTGACAATCTGACATTCTGTCATTGTTACATTCTCACATTATGACATTCATTCATTCTAGCATTGTGACATAGTGACATTCTGGAATTGTGGCAACCTGACAATCTGACATTGTGACATTGTGACATTCTCACATTCTGACATGCTGATATTCTCATATTCTTACTTTCTGACATTCTAGCATTGTGACATAGTGACATTCTGGAATTGTGGCAACCTGTCATTATACATTCTGACATTGCGACTTTCTGACATTCTGACATTCTGACATTCTAGCATTGTACATAGTGACATTACGGAATTTTGGCAACCTGACAATCTGACATTCTGTCATTGTTACATTCTCACATTATGACATTCAGACATTCTAGCATTGTGACGTAGTTGCATTCTGGAATTGTGGCAACCTGACATTCTCCCATTCTCACATTGTGAAATTCTAGCATTGTGACATAGTGACATTCTAGAATTGTGGCAACCTGTCATTCTGACATTCTGACATTGTGATATTCTGGCATTCTGACATTCTGAAATTCAAGCACGGTGACATAGTGATAGTCTGGAATTCTGACAACCTGACAATCTGACATTCTGACATTGTGACTTTCTCAGATTCCTACATTGTGACATTGTAGCATTGTGATATAGTTACATTCAGGAATTGTGGCAACCTGACATTCTTCCATTCTGACATTGTGAAATTCTGACATTGTGACATATTGACATTCTGGAATTGTGGCAAACTGTAATTCGGACAAACTGACATTGTGACATTGTGACATTCTCACATTCTGACATTCTGACATTCTAGCATTTGGACATAGCGACATTCTGGAATTGTGGCAACCTGTTATTCTGACATTTTGATATTGTGACATTCTCAAATTCTGACATTCTAACATTCTAGCATAGAGACATATTGACATGCTGGAATTATGGCAACCCGTCAATCTGACAATCTGACATTGTGACATTCTCACATTCTGACATTCTGACATTCTAGCATTGTGAAATAGTGATATTCTGAAATTGTAGCAAACTGTCATTCGTACAAACTGATCTTGTGACATTGTGTCATTCTCACATTGTGACATTTTGATATTCTTGCATAGTGACATAGTGACATTCTGGAATTCTGGCAACCTGTCATTCTGACATTCCGACATTGCAACATTCTCACATTCTGACATTCTAATATTGTGACACAGTGACATTCTGGAATTGTGGCAACCTGTCATTCTGAAATTCTGATATTGTGACATTCTCACATTCTGACAATGTGACATTCTAGATTTGTGACATAGTGACATTCTGGAATTGTGGCAACCTGTCATTCTGACATTCTGACATTGTGACTTTCTGACTTTCTGACATTGTGACATTCTAGCATTGTGACATAGTGACATACTGGAATTGTGGCAACCTGACAATCTGACATTCTGACATAGTGACACTCTCACATTATGACATTCAGACATTTTAGCATTGTGACATAGTGACATTCTGGAATTTTGGAAACCGGATATACTCCCATTCTCATATTATGACATTCGAGCATTGTGACATAGTGACATTCAGGAATTGTGGCAACCTGACATACTGGCATTCGGACATTTTGACATTCTCAAATTCTGACATTCTAACACTGTGACACAGTGAAATTCTGGAGTTGTGGCAACCTGACATTCTCCCATTGTGACATTGCGACATTCTCACATTCTGACATTTGTCATACTCTAGCATTGTGACATAGTGACATTCTGGAATTTTGGCAACCTGTCATTCTGACATTCAGGCATTGTGACTTTCTGACTTTCTGACATTGTGACATTCTAGCATTGTGACATAGTGACATTCTGGAATTTTGGCAACCTGACAATCTGATATTCTGACATTGTTACTTTCTCACATTATGACATTCATTCATTCTAGCATTGTGACATAGTGACATTCTGGAATTGTGGCAACCTGTCATTTTACATTCTGACATTATCACTTTCTGACATTCTGACATTCAGACATTTTAGCATTGTGACATAGTGACATTCTGGAATTTTGGAAACCGGATATACTCCGATTCTCATATTATGACATTCGAGCATTGTGACATAGTGACATTCTGGAATTGTGGCAACCTGACATACTGGCATTCGGACATTTTGACATTCTCAAATTCTGACATTCTAACACTGTGACACAGTGAAATTCTGGAGTTGTGGCAACCTGACATTCTCCCATTGTGACATTGTGACATTCTCACATTCTGACATTTGTCATATTCTAGCATTGTGACATAGTGACATTCTGGAATTTTGGCAACCTGTCATTCTGACATTCAGGCATTGTGACTTTCTGACTTTCTGACATTGTGACATTCTAGCATTGTGACATAGTGACATTCTGGAATTGTGGCAACCTGACAATCTGATATTCTGACATTGTTACTTTCTCACATTATGACATTCATTCATTCGAGCATTGTGACATAGTGACATTCTGGAATTGTGGCAACCTGTCATTTTACATTCTGACATTGTCACTTTCTGACATTCTGACATTCTGACATTCTAGCATTGTGACATAGTGACATTCTGCAATTGTGGCAACCTGTCATTGTGACATTCTGACATTGTGATATTCTCACATTCTGACATACTGACATTCTAGCATTGTGACATAGTTACATTCTGGAATTGTGGCAACCTGACAATCTGACATTCTGACATTGCTACATTCTCACATTATGACATTCAGACATTCTAGCATTGTGACGTAGTTGCATTCTGGAATTGTGGCAACCTGACATTCTCCCATTCTCACATTGTGAAATTCTAGCATTGTGACATAGTGACATTCTAGAATTGTGGCAATCTGACATTCTGACATTCGGACATTGTGACATTCTCAAATTCTGACATTCTAACATTGTGACACAGTGACATTCTGGAATTGTGGCAACCTGACATTCTCCGATTGTGACATTGTGACTTTCTCAAATTCTGACATTCTAACATTGTGACACAGTGACATTCTAGAATTGTGGCAACCTGACAATCTGACATTCTGACATTGTGACATTCTCACATTATGACATTCAGACATTCTAGCATTGTGACATAGTGACAATCTCCCATTGTGACATTCTGACATTCTCACATTGTGACATTCTGACATTCTGACTTTCTGACATTCTGACATTCTAGCATTGTGACATAATGACATTCCGGAATTGTGGCAACCTGACATTCTGACATTCTGACATTGTGACATTATAACATCCTGACATTATGACATTCGAGCATTGTGACTTAGTGACATTTTGCGGCTTTGAAAACCTGTCATTCTGACATTCTGACGTTGTGACATTCTCACATTTTGACATTCTGACATTCTAGCATTGTGATATAATGACATTCTGGAATTGTGGCCACCTGTCATTCTGACATTCTGACATTGTGACTTTCTGACATTCTGACGTTCTTAAATTCAAGCACGGTGACATAGTGACATTCTGGAATTGTGGCAAACTGACAATCTGACATTCTGACATTGTGACATTCTCACATTCCTACATTCTGACATTGTAGCATTGTGATATAGCTACATTCTGGATTTGTGGCAACGTGATATTCTCCCATTCTGACACTGTGAAATTCTGACATTGTGACATATTGACATTCTGGAATTGTGGCAGAATGTCATTCGGACAAACTGACATTGTGACATTGTGATATTCTCACATTCTGACATTCTGACATTCTAGCATTTTGACATAGTGACATTCTGGAATTGTGGCAACCTGTTATTCTGACATTTTGATATTGTGACATTCTCAAATTCTGACATTCTAACATTCTAGCATAGAGACATATTGACATGCTGGAATTATGGCAACCCGTCAATCTGACAATCTGACATTGTGACATTCTCACATTCTAACATTCTGACATTCTAGCATTGTGAAATAGTGATATTCTGAAATTGTAGCAAACTGTCATTCGTACAAACTGATCTTGTGACATTGTGACATTCTCACATTGTGACATTCTGATATTCTAGCATAGTGACATAGTGACATTCTGGAATTGTGGCAACCTGACATTCTGACATTCTGACATTGTGACTTTCTGACTTTCTGACATTGTGACATTCTAGCATCGTGACATAGTGACATACTGGAATTGTGGCAACCTGACATTCTCCCAATGTGACATTGTGACATTCTCACATTCTGACATTTGTCATATTCTTGCGTTGTGACATAGTGACATTCTGGAATTTTGGCAACCTGTCATTCTGATATTCAGGCATTGTGACTTTCTGACTTTCTGACATTGTGACATTCTAGCATTGTGACATAGTGACATTCTGGAATTGTGGCAACCTGACAATCTGATATTCTGACATTGTTACCTTCTCACATTATGACACTCATTCATTCTAGCATTGTGACATAGTGACATTCTGGAATTGTGACAACCTGTCCTTATACATTCTGACATTGTGACTTTCTGACATTCTGACATTCTGACATTCTAGCATTGTACATAGTGACATTCCGGAATTTTGGCAACCTGACAAACTGACATTCTGTCATTGTTACATTCTCACATTATCACATTCTTTCATTCTAGCATTGTGACATAGCGACATTCTGGAATTGTGGCAACCTGACAATCTGACATTGTGACATTGTGACATTCTCACATTCTGACATGCTGATATTCTCATATTCTTACTTTCTGACATTCTAGCATTGTGACATAGTGACATTCTGCAATTGTGGCAACCTGTCATTGTGACATTCTGACATTGTGATATTCTCACATTCTGACATACTGACATTCTAGCATTGTGACATAGTGACATTCAGGAATTGTGGCAACCTGACAATCTGACATTCTGACATTGCTACATTCTCACATTATGACATTCAGACATTCTAGCATTGTGACATAGTGACATTCTGGAATTGTGGCAACCTGACATTCTCCCATTCTCACATTGTGAAATTCTAGCATTGTGACATAGTGACATTCTAGAATTGTGGCAATCTGATATTTTGACATTCGGACATTGTGACATTCTCAAATTCTGACATTCTAACATTGTGACACAGTGACATTCTGGAATTGTGGCAACCTGACATTCTCCGATTGTGACATTGTGACTTTCTCAAATTCTGACATTGTGATATTCTAGCATTGTGACATAGTGACATTCTAGAATTGTGGCAACCTGTAATTCTGACATTCTAACATTGTGACTTTCTGACTTTCTGACATTGTGACATTCTTGCATTGTGACATAGTCACAATTCTAGCATTCTAGCATTGTGACATTCTAGCATTGTGACATAGTGACATTCTGGAATTTTGGCAACCTGACAATCTGACATACTGACATAGTTACATTCTCACATTATGACATTCATTCATTCTAGCATTGTGACATAGTGAAATTCTGGAATTGTGGCAACCTGACAATCTGACATTCTGACATTGTGACGTGATCACATTCTGATTCTGATATTGTCATATTCTTACTTTCTGACATTCTATCATTGTGACATAGTGATATTCTGACATTGTAACATTCTCACATTATGACATTCAGACATTCTAGCATTGTGACATAGTGACATTCTGGAATTGTGGCAACCTGACATTCTCCGATTGTGACATTGTGACTTTCTCAAATTCTGACATTGTGATATTCTAGCATTGTGACATAGTGACATTCTAGAATTGTGGCAACCTGTCATTCTGACATTCTAACATTTTGACTTTCTGACTTTCTGACATTGTGACATTCTTGCATTGTGACATAGTCACAATTCTAGCATTCTAGCTTTGTGACATTCTAGCATTGTGACATAGTGACATTCTGGAATTTTGGCAACCTGACAATCTGACATACTGACATAGTTACATTCTCACATTATGACATTCATTCATTCTAGCATTGTGACATAGTGAAATTCTGGAATTGTGGAAACCTGACAATATGACATTCTGACATTGTGACATGATCATATTCTGATTCTGATATTGTCATATTCTTATTTTCTGACATTCTATCATTGTTACATAGTGACATTCTGCAATTGTGGCAACCTGTCATTGTGACATTCTGACATTGTGACATTGTCACATTCTCACTTTCTGACATTCTAGCATTGTAACATAGTGACGTTATGGAATTGTGGCAACCTGTCATTCTGAAATTCTGACATTGTAACATTCTCACATTCTGGCATTTGTCACATTCTAGCATTGTGACATAGTGACATTCTGGAATAGTGGCAACCTGACAATCTGACATTCTGACATTGTGACTCTCTCACATTATGACATTCAGACAATCTTGCATTGTGACATTGTGACATTCTGGAATTGTGGCAACCTGACATTCTCCCATTCTCACATTGTGAAATTCTAGCATTGTGAAATAGTGACATTTTGGAATTGTGGCCACCTGACATTCTGACATTCGGACATTGTGACATTCTCAAATTCTGACATTCTAACACTGTGACACAGTGACATTCTGGAATTGTGGCAACCTGAAATTCTCCCATTGTGACATTGTGACATTCTCAGATACTGACCTTGTGATATTCTAGCATTGTGACATAGTGACATTCTGGAATTGTGGCAACCTGTCATTCTGACATTCTGACATTGTGACTTTCTGACTTTCTGACATTGTGACATTCAAGCATTGTGACATAGTGACATTCTGGAATTGTGGCAACCTGACAATCTGACATTCTGACATTGTTACATTCTCACATTATGACATTCATTCATTCTGGCATTGTGACATAGTGACATTCTGGAATTGTGGCAACGTGACAATCTGACATTCTGACATTGTTTCATTCTCACAGTATGACATTCATTCATACTAGCATTGTGACATAGTGACATTCTGGAATTGTGGCAAACTGACATTCTCCCATTGTGACATTGTGACATTCTCACATTCTGACATTCTGATATTCTCATATTCTTACTTTCTGACATTCTAGCATTGTGACATAGTGACATTCTGCAATTGTGGCAACATGTCATTGTGACATTCTGACATTGTGACATTGTCACATTCTGACATACTGACATTCTATCATTTTGACATAGTGACGTTATGGAATTGTGGCAACCTGTCATTCTGAAATTCTGACATTGTGACATTCTCACGTTCTGGCATTTGTCACATTCAAGCATTGAGACATAGTGACAGTCTGGAATTCTGGCAACCTGTCATTCTGACACTCTGACATAGTTACATTCTCACATTATGACATTCATTCATTCTAGCATTTTGACATAGTGACATTCTGGAATTGTGGCAGAATGTCATTCGGACAAACTGACATTGTGACATTGTGATATTCTCACATTCTGACATTCTGACATTCTAGCATTTTGACATAGTGACATTCTGGAATTGTGGCAACCTGTTATTCTGACATTTTGATATTGTGACATTCTCAAATTCTGACATTCTAACATTCTAGCATAGAGACATATTGACATGCTGGAATTATGGCAACCCGTCAATCTGACAATCTGACATTGTGACATTCTCACATTCTGACATTCTGACATTCTAGCATTGTGAAATAGTGATATTCTGAAATTGTAGCAAACTGTCATTCGTACAAACTGATCTTGTGACATTGTGACATTCTCACATTGTGACATTCTGATATTCTAGCATAGTGACATAGTGACATTCTGGAGTTCTGGCAACCTGTCATTCTGACATTCCGACATTGCGACATTCTCACATTCTGACATTCCAATATTGTGACATAGTGACATTCTGGAATTGTGGCAACCTGTCATTCTGAAATTCTGATATTGTGACATTCTCACATTCTGAGATTGTGACATTCTAGATTTGTGACATAGTGACATTCTGGAATTGTGGCAACCTGACAATCTGACATTCTGACATAGTAACACTTTCACATTCTGACATTCAGACATTTTAGCATTGTGACATAGTGACATTCTGGAATTTTGGAAACCGGATATACTCCCATTCTCATATTATGACATTCGAGCATTGTGACATAGTGACATTCTGGAATTGTGGCAACATGACATACTGGCATTCGGACATTTTGACATTCTCAAATTCTGACATTCTAACACTGTGACACAGTGAAATTCTGGAGTTGTGGCAACATGACATTCTCCCATTGTGACATTGTGACATTCTCACATTCTGACATTTGTCATATTCTAGCATTGTGACATAGTGACATTCTGGAATTTTGGCAACCTGTCATTCTGACATTCAGGCATTGTGACTTTCTGACTTTCTGACATTGTGACATTCTAGCATTGTGACATAGTGACATTCTGGAATTGTGGCAACCTGTCATTCTGACATAGTGACGTTGTGACATTTTCACATTCTGACATTCTGACATTCTAGCATTGTGACATAGTGACATTCAGGAATTGTGGTAACCTGTCATTCTGACATTCGGACATTGTGACTTTCTCACATTCAGACTATCTGACATTCTAGAATTGTGACATAGTGGAATTCTGGAATTGTGGCAACCTGTCTTTCTGACATTGTGACATTGATACTTTCTGACATTCTGACATTGTTACATTCTCACATTCTGACATTGTAGCATTGTGACATAGTGACATTCAGGAATTGTGGCAACCTGACATTCTGGCATTGTGACATTGTGATATTTTCACATTCTGACATTCCAGCATTGTGACATAATGACATTCCGGAATTGTGGCAACCTGACATTCTGACATTGTGACTTTCTGACATTCTGACATTATGACATTCGAGCATTGTGACTTAGTGACATTTTGCGGCTTTGAAAACCTGTCATTCTGACATTCTGACGTTGTGACATTCTCTCATTTTGACATTCTGACATTCTAGCATTGTGATATAATGACATTCTGGAATTGTGGCCACCTGTCATTCTGACATTCTGACATTGTGACTTTCTGACATTCTGACGTTCTGAAATTCAAGCACGGTGACATAGTGACATTCTGGAATTGTGGCAACCTGACAATCTGACATTCTGACATTGTGACATTCTCACATTCCTACATTCTGACATTGTAGCATTGTGATATAGCTACATTCTGGATTTGTGGCAACGTGATATTCTCCCATTCTGACACTGTGAAATTCTGACATTGTGACATATTGACATTCTGGAATTGTGGCAGAATGTCATTCGGACAAACTGACATTGTGACATTGTGATATTCTCACATTCTGACATTCTGACATTCTAGCATTTTGACATAGTGACATTCTGGAATTGTGGCAACCTGTTATTCTGACATTTTGATATTGTGACATTCTCAAATTCTGACATTCTAACATTCTAGCATAGAGACATATTGACATGCTGGAATTATGGCAACCCGTCTATCTGACAATCTGACATTGTGACATTCTCACATTCTGACATTCTGACATTCTAGCATTGTGAAATAGTGATATTCTGAAATTGTAGCAAACTGTCATTCGTACAAACTGATCTTGTGACATTGTGACATTCTCACATTGTGACATTCTGATATTCTAGCATAGTGACATAGTGACATTCTGGAGTTCTGGCAACCTGTCATTCTGACATTCCGACATTGCGACATTCTCACATTCTGACATTCCAATATTGTGACATAGTGACATTCTGGAATTGTGGCAACCTGTCATTCTGAAATTCTGATATTGTGACATTCTCACATTCTGACATTGTGACATTCTAGCATTGTGACATAGTGACATTCTGGAATTGTGGCAACCTGACAATCTGACATTGTGACATTGTGACATTCCCACATTCTGACATGCTGATATTCTCATATTCTTACTTTCTGACATTCTAGCATTGTGACATAGTGACATTCTGCAATTGTGGCAAGCTGTCATTGTGACATTCTGACATTGTGATATTCTCACATTCTGACATACTGACATTCTAGCATTGTGACATAGTGACATTCTAGAATTGTGGCAATCTGACATTCTGACATTCGGACATTGTGACATTCTCAAATTCTGACATTCTAACATTGTGACACAATGACATTCTGGAATTGTGGCAACCTGACATTCTCCGATTGTGACATTGTGACTTTCTCAAATTCTGACATTGTGATATTCTAGCATTGTGACATAGTGACATTCTAGAATTGTGGCAACCTGACAATCTGACATTCTGACATTGTGACATTCTCAAATTCTGACATTGTGATATTCTAGCATTGTGACATAGTGACATTCTAGAATTGTGGCAACCTGTCATTCTGACATTGTGACATTGATACTTTCTGACATTCTGACATTGTTACATTCTCACATTCTGACATTCTAGCATTGTGAGATAGTGACATTCAGGAATTGTGGCAACCTGACATTCTGGCATTGTGACATTGTGATATTTTCACATTCTGTCATTCCAGCATTGTGACATAATGACATTCCGGAATTGTGGCAACCTGACATTCTGACATTGTGACTTTCTGACATTCTGACATTATGACATTCGAGCATTGTGACATAGTGACATTTTGCGACTTTGAAAACCTGTCATTCTGACATTCTGACGTTGTGACATTCTCACATTTTGACATTCTGACATTCTAGCATTGTGACATAGTGACATTCTGGAATTGTGGCAACCTGTCATTCTGACATTCTGACATTGTGACTTTCTGACATTCTGACGTTCTGAAATTCAAGCACGGCGACATAGTGATAGTCTGGAATTGTGACAACCTGACAATCTGACATTCTGACATTGTGACATTCTCACATTCCTACATTCTGACATTGTAGCATTGTGATATAGCTACATTCTGGATTTGTGGCAACGTGATATTCTCCCATTCTGACACTGTGAAATTCTGACATTGTGACATATTGACATTCTGGAATTGTGGCAGAATGTCATTCGGACAAACTGACATTGTGACATTGTGATATTCTCACATTCTGACATTCTGACATTCTAGCATTTTTACATAGTGACATTCTGGAATTGTGGCAACCTGTTATTCTGACATTTTGATATTGTGACATTCTCAAATTCTGACATTCTAACATTCTAGCATAGAGACATATTGACATGCTGGAATTATGGCAACACGTCAATCTGACAATCTGACATTGTGACATTCTCACATTCTGACATTCTGACATTCTAGCATTGTGAAATAGTGATATTCTGAAATTGTAGCAAACTGTCATTCGTACAAACTGATCTTGTGACATTGTGACATTCTCACATTGTGACATTCTGATATTCTAGCATAGTGACATAGTGACATTCTGGAGTTCTGGCAACCTGTCATTCTGACATTCCGACATTGCGACATTCTCACATTCTGACATTCCAATATTGTGACATAGTGACATTCTGGAATTGTGGCAACCTGTCATTCTGACATTCTGATATTGTGACATTCTCACATTCTGACATTGTGACATTCTAGATTTGTGACATAGTGACATTCTGGAATTGTGGCAACCTGACAATCTGACATTCTGACATAGTAACACTTTCACATTCTGACATTCAGACATTTTAGCATTGTGACATAGTGACATTCTGGAATTTTGGAAACCGGATATACTCCCATTCTCATATTATGACATTCGAGCATTGTGACATAGTGACATTCAGGAATTGTGGCAACCTGACATACTGGCATTCGGACATTTTGACATTCTCAAATTCTGACATTCTAACACTGTGACACAGTGAAATTCTGGAGTTGTGGCAACCTGACATTCTCCCATTGTGACATTGTGACATTCTCACATTCTGACATTTGTCATATTCTAGCATTGTGACATAGTGACATTCTGGAATTTTGGCAACCTGTCATTCTGACATTCAGGCATTGTGACTTTCTTACTTTCTGACATGGTGACATTCTAGCATTGTGACATAGTGACATTCTGGAATTGTGGCAACCTGATAATCTGATATTCTGACATTGTTACTTTCTCACATTATTACATTCATTCATTCTACCATTGTGACATAGTGACATTCTGGAATTGTGGCAACCTGTCATTTTACATTCTGACATTGTCACTTTCTGACATTCTGACATTCTGACATTCTAGCATTGTGACATAGTGACATTCCGGAATATTGGCAACCTGAAAATCTGACATTCTGTCATTGTTACATTCTCACATTACGACATTCATTCATTCTAGCATTGTGACATAGTGACATTCTGGAATTGTGGCAACCTGACATTCTGACATTCGGACATTGTGACATTCTCAAATTCTGAGATTCTAACATTGTGACACAGTGACATTCTCGAATTGTGGCAACCTGACATTCTCCCATTGTGACATTGTGACATTCTCACATGCTGACATTGTGATATTCTAGCATTGTGACATAGTGACATTCTGGAATTGTGGCAACCTGTCGTTCTGACATTCTTACATTGTGACTTTCTGACTTTCTGACATTATGACATTCTAGCATTCTGACATAGTGACATTCTGGAATTGTGGCAACCTGACAATCTGACATTCTGATATTCTTACATTCTCACATTTTGACATTCATTCATTCTAGCATTGTGACATAGTGACATTCTGGAATTGTGGCAACCTGACACTCTCCCATTGCGATATTGTGACTTTATAATATTATGAGATTATGACATTCGGGCATTGTGACATAGTGACATTTTGCGACTTTGAAAACCTGTCATTCTGACTTTCTGACATTGTGACATTCTCATATTTTGACATTCTGACATACTAGCATTGTGATATATTGACATTCTGGAATTGTGGCTACCTGGCATTCTGACGTTCTGTCATTGTGAATTTCTGACATTCTGACACTCTGAAATTCAAGCATGGTGACATAGTGACATTCTGGAATTGTGGCAAACTGTAATTCGGACAAACTGACATTGTGACATTGTGACATTTCCACATTCTGACATTCTGACATTCTAGCATTTTGACATAGTGACATTCAGGAATTTTGGCAACCTGACATTCTCCCATTGTGACATTGTGACATTCTCATATTTTGATATTGTGACATTCTAGCATTGTGACATAGTGACATTCCGGAATTGTGGCAACCTGATATTCTGAAATTCGGACATTGTGAAATTATGACATTTTGACATAGTGTCATTTTGGAATTGTGGCAACCTGACATTCTGACATTCTGGCATTGTGAAATTCTCACATTATGACATTCTGACATTCTAGAATTGTGACATAGTGATATTCTGGTATTGAGGCAACCTGTCATTCTGACATTCTGACATTCTAGCATTGTGAGATAGTGACATTCTGGAATTGTGGCAGCCTATCATTCTGACATTCTGACATTGTAATATTCTAACATTCTGACATTCTGACATTGTATAAATGTGGCAACCTGAAATTCTGGAATTGTGGCAACCTGACATTCTGAATATTATGACATTGTGATATTCTCACATTTTGACATACTGACATTCTAACATTGTGACATAGTGACATTCTGGAATTGTGGCAACCTGTCATTCTGACATAGTGCCGTTGTGACATTTTCACATTCTGACATTCTGACATTCTAGCATTGTGGCTTAGTGACATTCAGGAATTGTGGTAACCTGTCATTCTGACATTCGGACATTGTGACTTTCTCACATTCAGACAATCTGATATTCTAGAATTGTGACATAGTGGAATTCTGGAATTGTTGCAACCTGTCATTCTGACATTGTGACATTGATACTTTCTGACATTCTGACATTGTTACATTCTCACATTCTGACATTGTAGCATTGTGACATAGTGACATTCAGGAATTGTGGCAACCTGACATACTGGCATTCGGACATTTTGACATTCTCAAATTCTGACATTCTAACACTGTGACACAGTGAAATTCTGGAGTTGTGGCAACCTGACATTCTCCCATTGTGACATTGTGACATTCTCACATTCTGACATTTGTCATATTCTAGCATTGTGACATAGTGACATTCTGGAATTTTGGCAACCTGTCATTCTGACATTCAGGCATTGTGACTTTCTTACTTTCTGACATGGTGACATTCTAGCATTGTGACATAGTGACATTCTGGAATTGTGGCAACCTGATAATCTGATATTCTGACATTGTTACTTTCTCACATTATTACATTCATTCATTCTACCATTGTGACATAGTGACATTCTGGAATTGTGGCAACCTGTCATTTTACATTCTGACATTGTCACTTTCTGACATTCTGACATTCTGACATTCTAGCATTGTGACATAGTGACATTCCGGAATATTGGCAACCTGAAAATCTGACATTCTGTCATTGTTACATTCTCACATTACGACATTCATTCATTCTAGCATTGTGACATAGTGACATTCTGGAATTGTGGCAACCTGACATTCTGACATTCGGACATTGTGACATTCTCAAATTCTGAGATTCTAACATTGTGACACAGTGACATTCTCGAATTGTGGCAACCTGACATTCTCCCATTGTGACATTGTGACATTCTCACATGCTGACATTGTGATATTCTAGCATTGTGACATAGTGACATTCTGGAATTGTGGCAACCTGTCGTTCTGACATTCTTACATTGTGACTTTCTGACTTTCTGACATTATGACATTCTAGCATTCTGACATAGTGACATTCTGGAATTGTGGCAACCTGACAATCTGACATTCTGATATTCTTACATTCTCACATTTTGACATTCATTCATTCTAGCATTGTGACATAGTGACATTCTGGAATTGTGGCAACCTGACACTCTCCCATTGCGATATTGTGACTTTATAATATTATGAGATTATGACATTCGGGCATTGTGACATAGTGACATTTTGCGACTTTGAAAACCTGTCATTCTGACTTTCTGACATTGTGACATTCTCATATTTTGACATTCTGACATACTAGCATTGTGATATATTGACATTCTGGAATTGTGGCTACCTGGCATTCTGACGTTCTGTCATTGTGAATTTCTGACATTCTGACACTCTGAAATTCAAGCATGGTGACATAGTGACATTCTGGAATTGTGGCAAACTGTAATTCGGACAAACTGACATTGTGACATTGTGACATTTCCACATTCTGACATTCTGACATTCTAGCATTTTGACATAGTGACATTCAGGAATTTTGGCAACCTGACATTCTCCCATTGTGACATTGTGACATTCTCATATTTTGATATTGTGACATTCTAGCATTGTGACATAGTGACATTCCGGAATTGTGGCAACCTGATATTCTGAAATTCGGACATTGTGAAATTATGACATTTTGACATAGTGTCATTTTGGAATTGTGGCAACCTGACATTCTGACATTCTGGCATTGTGAAATTCTCACATTATGACATTCTGACATTCTAGAATTGTGACATAGTGATATTCTGGTATTGAGGCAACCTGTCATTCTGACATTCTGACATTCTAGCATTGTGAGATAGTGACATTCTGGAATTGTGGCAGCCTATCATTCTGACATTCTGACATTGTAATATTCTAACATTCTGACATTCTGACATTGTATAAATGTGGCAACCTGAAATTCTGGAATTGTGGCAACCTGACATTCTGAATATTATGACATTGTGATATTCTCACATTTTGACATACTGACATTCTAACATTGTGACATAGTGACATTCTGGAATTGTGGCAACCTGTCATTCTGACATAGTGCCGTTGTGACATTTTCACATTCTGACATTCTGACATTCTAGCATTGTGGCTTAGTGACATTCAGGAATTGTGGTAACCTGTCATTCTGACATTCGGACATTGTGACTTTCTCACATTCAGACAATCTGATATTCTAGAATTGTGACATAGTGGAATTCTGGAATTGTTGCAACCTGTCATTCTGACATTGTGACATTGATACTTTCTGACATTCTGACATTGTTACATTCTCACATTCTGACATTGTAGCATTGTGACATAGTGACATTCAGGAATTGTGGCAACCTGACATTCTGGCATTGTGACATTGTGATATTTTCACATTCTGACATTCCAGCATTGTGACATAATGACATTCCGGAATTGTGGCAACCTGACATTCTGACATTGTGACTTTCTGACATTCTGACATTATGACATTCGAGCAATGTGACTTAGTGACATTTTGCGGCATTGAAAACCTGTCATTCTGACATTCTGACGTTGTGACATTCTCACATTTTGACATTCTGACATTCTAGCATTGTGATATAATGACATTCTGGAATTGTGGCCACCTGTCATTCTGACATTCTGACATTGTGACTTTCTGATATTCTGACGTTCTGAAATTCAAGCACGGTGACATAGTGACATTCTGGAATTGTGGCAACCTGACAATCTGACATTCTCACATTGTGACATTCTCACATTCCTACATTCTGACATTGTAGCATTGTGATATAGCTACATTCTGGATTTGTGGCAACGTGATATTCTCCCATTCTGACACTGTGAAATTCTGACATTGTGACATATTGACATTCTGGAATTGTGGCAGAATGTCATTCGGACAAACTGACATTGTGACATTGTGATATTCTCACATTCTGACATTCTGACATTCTAGCATTTTGACATAGTGACATTCTGGAATTGTGGCAACCTGTTATTCTGACATTTTGATATTGTGACATTCTCAAATTCTGACATTCTAACATTCTAGCATAGAGACATATTGACATGCTGGAATTATGGCAACCCGTCAATCTGAAAATCTGACATTGTGACATTCTCACATTCTGACATTCTGACATTCTAGCATTGTGAAATAGTGATATTCTGAAATTGTAGCAAACTGTCATTCGTACAAACTGATCTTGTGACATTGTGACATTCTCACATTGTGACATTCTGATATTCTAGCATAGTGACATAGTGACATTCTGGAATTCTGGCAACCTGTCATTCTGACATTCCGACATTGCGACATTCTCACATTCTGACATTCCAATATTGTGACATAGTGACATTCTGGAATTGTGGCAACCTGTCATTCTGAAATTCTGATATTGTGACATTCTCTCATTCTGACATTGTGACATTCTAGATTTGTGACATAGTGACATTCTGGAATTGTGGCAACCTGACAATCTGACATTCTGACATAGTAACACTTTCACATTCTGACATTCAGACATTTTAGCATTGTGACATAGTGACATTCTGGAATTTTGGAAACCGGATATACTCCCATTCTCATATTATGACATTCGAGCATTGTGACATAGTGACATTCTGGAATTGTGGCAACCTGACATACTGGCATTCGGACATTTTGACATTCTCAAATTCTGACATTCTAACACTGTGACACAGTGAAATTCTGGAGTTGTGGCAACCTGACATTCTCCCATTGTGACATTGTGACATTCTCACATTCTGACATTTGTCATATTCTAGCATTGTGACATAGTGACATTCTGGAATTTTGGCAACCTGTCATTCTGACATTCAGGCATTGTGACTTTCTTACTTTCTGACATGGTGACATTCTAGCATTGTGACATAGTGACATTCTGGAATTGTGGCAACCTGATAATCTGATATTCTGACATTGTTACTTTCTCACATTATTACATTCATTCATTCTAGCATTGTGACATAGTGACATTCTGGAATTGTGGCAACCTGTCATTTTACATTCTGACATTGTGACTTTCTGATATTCTGACATTCTGACATTCTAGCATTGCGACATAGTGACATTCCGGAATTTTGGCAACCTGAAAATCGGACATTCTGTAATTGTTACATTCTCACATTATGACATTCATTCATTCTAGCATTGTGACATAGTGACATTCTGGAATTGTGGCAACCTGACAATCTGACATTGTGACATTGTGACATTCTCACATTCTGACATGCTGATATTCTCATATTCTTACTTTCTGATATTCTAGCATTGTGACATAGTGACATTCTGCAATTGTGGCATCCTGTCATTGTGACATCCTGACATTGTGATATTCTCACATTCTGACATACTGACATTCTAGCATTGTGACATAGTTACATTCTGGAATTGTGGCAACCTGACTATCTGACATTCTGACATTGCTACATTCTCACATTATGACATTCAGACATTCTAGCATTGTCACGTAGTTGCATTCTGGAATTGTGGCAACCTGACATTCTCCCATTCTCACATTGTGAAATTCTAGCATTGTGACATAGTGACATTCTAGAATTGTGGCAATCTGACATTCTGACATTCGGACATTGTGACATTCTCAAATTCTGACATTCTAACATTGTGACACAATGACATTCTGGAATTGTGGCAACCTGACATTCTCCGATTGTGACATTGTGACTTTCTCAAATTCTGACATTGTGATATTCTAGCATTGTGACATAGTGACGTTCTAGAATTGTGGCAACCTGACAATCTGACATTCTGACATTGTGACATTCTCAAATTCTGACATTGTGATATTCTAGCATTGTGGCATAGTGACATTCTAGAATTGTGGCAACCTGTCATTCTGACATTCTAACATTGTGACTTTCTGACTTTCTGACATTGTGACATTCTAGCATTGTGACATAGTCACAATTCTAGCATTCTAGCGTGTGACATTCTAGCATTGTGACATAGTGACATTCTGGAATTTTGGCAACCTGACAATCTGACATTCTGACACAGTTACATTCTCACATTATGACATTCAGACATTCTAGCATTGTGACATAGTGACATTCTGGAATTGCGGCAACCTGAAATTCTCCCATTCTCACATTGTGAAATTCTAGCATTGTGACATAGTGACATTCTGGAATTGTGGCAACCTGACAATCTGACATTCGGACATTGTGACATTCTCACATTCTGACATTCTAGCATTGTGACATAGTGACATTCCGGAATTGTGGCAACCTGACATTCTGACATTGTGACTTTCTGACATTCTGACATTATGACATTCGAGCATTGTGACATAGTGACATTTTGCGACTTTGAAAACCTGTCATTCTGACATTCTTACGTTGTGACATTCTCACATTTTGACATTCTGACATTCTAGCATTGTGACATAATGACATTCCGGAATTGTGGCAACCTGTCATTCTGACATTCTGACATTGTGATATTCTGGCATTCTGACATTCTGAAATTCAAGCACGGTGACATAGTGATAGTCTGGAATTGTGACAACCTGACAATCTGACATTCTGACATTGTGACTTTCTCAGATTCCTACATTGTGACATTGTAGCATTGTAATATAGTTACATTCAGGAATTGTGGCAACCTGACATTCTTCCATTCTGACATTGTGAAATTCTGACATTGTGACATATTGACATTCTGGAATTGTGGCAAACTGTAATTCGGACAAACTGACATTGTGACATTGTGACATTCTCACATTCTGACATTCTGACATTCTAGCATTTTGACATAGCGACATTCTGGAATTGTGGCAACCTGTTATTCTGAAATTTTGATATTGTGACATTCTCAAATTCTGCCATTCTAACATTCTAGCATAGAGACATATTGACATGCTGGAATTATGGCAACCCGCCAATCTGACAATCTGACATTGTGACATTCTGACATTCTGACATTCTGACATTCTAGCGTTGTGAAATAGTGATATTCTGAAATTGTAGCAAACTGTCATTCGTACAAACTGATCTTGTGACATTGTGTCATTCTCACATTGTGACATTTTGATATTCTAGCATAGTGACATAGAGACATTCTGGAATTCTGGCAACCTGTCATTCTGACATTCCGACATTACAACATTCTCACATTCTGACATTCAGACATTTTAGCATTGTGACATAGTGACATTCTGGAATTTTGGAAACCGGATATACTCCCATTCTCATATTATGACATTCGAGCATTGTGACATAGTGACATTCTGGAATAGTGGCAACCTGACATACTGGCATTCGGACATTTTGATATTCTCAAATTCTGACATTCTAACACTGTGACACAGTGAAATTCTGGAGTTGTGGCAACCTGACATTCTCCCATTGTGACATTGTGACATTCTCACATTCTGACATTTGTCATATTCTAGCATTGTGACATACTGACATTCTGGAATTTTGGCAACCTGTCATTCTGACATTCAGGCATTGTGACTTTCTTACTTTCTGACATGGTGACATTCTAGCATTGTGACATAGTGACATTCTGGAATTGTGGCAACCTGATAATCTGATATTCTGACATTGTTACTTTCTCACATTATTACATTCATTCATTCTAGCATTGTGACATAGTGACATTCTGGAATTGTGGCAACCTGTCATTTTACATTCTGACATTGTGACTTTCTGATATTCTGACATTCTGACATTCTAGCATTGCGACATAGTGACATTCCGGAATTTTGGCAACCTGAAAATCGGACATTCTATCATTGTTACATTCTCACATTATGACATTCATTCATTCTAGCATTGTGACATAGTGACATTCTGGAATTGTGGCAACCTGACAATCTGACATTGTGACATTGTGACATTCTCACATTCTGACATGCTGATATTCTCATATTCTTACTTTCTGATATTCTAGCATTGTGACATAGTGACATTCTGCAATTGTGGCATCCTGTCATTGTGACATCCTGACATTGTGATATTCTCACATTCTGACATACTGACATTCTAGCATTGTGACATAGTTACATTCTGGAATTGTGGCAACCTGACAATCTGACATTCTGACATTGCTACATTCTCACATTATGACATTCAGACATTCTAGCATTGTGACGTAGTTGCATTCTGGAATTGTGGCAACCTGACATTCTCCCATTCTCACATTGTGAAATTCTAGCATTGTGACATAGTGACATTCTAGAATTGTGGCAATCTGACATTCTGACATTCGGACATTGTGACATTCTCAAATTCTGACATTCTAACATTGTGACACAATGACATTCTGGAATTGTGGCAACCTGACATTCTCCGATTGTGACATTGTGACTTTCTCAAATTCTGACATTGTGATATTCTAGCATTGTGACATAGTGACGTTCTAGAATTGTGGCAACCTGACAATCTGACATTCTGACATTGTGACATTCTCAAATTCTGACATTGTGATATTCTAGCATTGTGGCATAGTGACATTCTAGAATTGTGGCAACCTGTCATTCTGACATTCTAACATTGTGACTTTCTGACTTTCTGACATTGTGACATTCTAGCATTGTGACATAGTCACAATTCTAGCATTCTAGCGTTGTGACATACTAGCATTGTGACATAGTGACATTCTGGAATTTTGAAACCGGATATACTCCCATTCTCATATTATGACATTCGAACATTGTGACATAGTGACATTCTTGAGTTGTGGCAACCTGACATACTGGCATTCGGACATTTTGACATTCTCAAAGTCTGACATTCTAACACTGTGACACAGTGAAATTCTGGAGTTGTGGCTACCTGACATTCTCCCATTGTGACATTGTGACATTCTCACATTCTGACATTTGTCATATTCTAGCATTGTGACATAGTGACATTCTGGAATTTTGGCAACCTGTAATTCTGACATTCAGGCATTGTGACTTTCTGACTTTCTGACATTGTGACATTCTATCATTGTGACTTAGTGACATTCTGGAATTGTGGCAACCTGACAATCTGATATTCTGCCATTGTTACTTTCTCACATTATGACATTCATTCATTCTAGCATTGTGACATAGTGACATTCTGGAATTGTGGCAACCTGTCATTTTACATTCTGACATTGTCACTTTCTGACATTCTGACATTTCGACATTCTAGCATTGTGACAGAGTGACATTCTGCAATTGTGGCAACCTGTCATTGTGACATTCTGACATTGTGATATTCTCACATTCTGACATACTGACATTCTAGCATTGTGACATAGTTACATTCTGGAATTGTGGCAACCTGACAATCTGAGATTCTGACATTGCTACATTCTCACATTATGACATTCAGACATTCTAGCATTGTGACATAGTGACATTCTGGAATTGTGGCAACCTGATATTCTCCCATTCTCACATTTTGAAATTCTAGCATTGTGACATAGTGACATTCTAGAATTGTGGCAATCTGACATTTTGACATTCGGACATTGTGACATTCTCAAATTCTGACATTCTAACATTGTGACACAGTGACATTCTGGAATTGTGGCAACCTGACATTCTCCGATTGTGACATTGTGACTTTCTCAAATTCTGACATTGTGATATTCTAGCATTGTGACATAGTGACATTCTAGAATTGTGGCAACCTGTAATTCTGACATTCTAACATTGTGACTTTCTGACTTTCTGACATTGTGACATTCTTGCATTGTGACATAGTCACAATTCTAGCATTCTAGCATTGTGACATTCTAGCATTGTGACATAGTGACATTCTGGAATTTTGGCAACCTGACAATCTGACATACTGACATAGTTACATTCTCACATTATGACATTCATTCATTCTAGCATTGTGACATAGTGAAATTCTGGAATTGTGGCAACCTGACAATCTGACATTCTGACATTGTGACGTGATCACATTCTGATTCTGATATTGTCATATTCTTACTTTCTGACATTCTATCATTGTGACATAGTGATATTCTGACATTGTAACATTCTCACATTATGACATTCAGACATTCTAGCATTGTGACATAGTGACATTCTGGAATTGTGGCAACCTGACATTCTCCGATTGTGACATTGTGACTTTCTCAAATTCTGACATTGTGATATTCTAGCATTGTGACATAGTGACATTCTAGAATTGTGGCAACCTGTCATTCTGACATTCTAACATTTTGACTTTCTGACTTTCTGACATTGTGACATTCTTGCATTGTGACATAGTCACAATTCTAGCATTCTAGCTTTGTGACATTCTAGCATTGTGACATAGTGACATTCTGGAATTTTGGCAACCTGACAATATGACATTCTGACATTGTGACATGATCACATTCTGATTCTGATATTGTCATATTCTTATTTTCTGACATTCTATCATTGTTACATAGTGACATTCTGCAATTGTGGCAACCTGTCATTGTGACATTCTGACATTGTGACATTGTCACATTCTCACTTTCTGACATTCTAGCATTGTAACATAGTGACGTTATGGAATTGTGGCAACCTGTCATTCTGAAATTCTGACATTGTAACATTCTCACATTCTGGCATTTGTCACATTCTTGCATTGTGACATAGTGACATTCTGGAATAGTGGCAACCTGACAATCTGACATTCTGACATTGTGACTCTCTCACATTATGACATTCAGACAATCTTGCATTGTGACATTGTGACATTCTGGAATTGTGGCAACCTGACATTCTCCCATTCTCACATTGTGAAATTCTAGCATTGTGAAATAGTGACATTTTGGAATTGTGGCCACCTGACATTCTGACATTCGGACATTGTGACATTCTCAAATTCTGACATTCTAACACTGTGACACAGTGACATTCTGGAATTGTGGCAACCTGAAATTCTCCCATTGTGACATTGTGACATTCTCAGATACTGACATTGTGATATTCTAGCATTGTGACATAGTGACATTCTGGAATTGTGGCAACCTGTCATTCTGACATTCTGACATTGTGACTTTCTGACTTTCTGACATTGTGACATTCAAGCATTGTGACATAGTGACATTCTGGAATTGTGGCAACCTGACAATCTGACATTCTGACATTGTTACATTCTCACATTATGACATTCATTCATTCTAGCATTGTGACATAGTGACATTCTGGAATTGTGGCAACGTGACAATCTGACATTCTGACATTGTTTCATTCTCACAGTATGACATTCATTCATACTAGCATTGTGACATAGTGACATTCTGGAATTGTGGCAAACTGACATTCTCCCATTGTGACATTGTGACATTCTCACATTCTGACATTCTGATATTCTCATATTCTTACTTTCTGACATTCTAGCATTGTGACATAGTGACATTCTGCAATTGTGGCAACATGTCATTGTGACATTCTGACATTGTGACATTGTCACATTCTGACATACTGACATTCTATCATTTTGACATAGTGACGTTATGGAATTGTGGCAACCTGTCATTCTGAAATTCTGACATTGTGACATTCTCACGTTCTGGCATTTGTCACATTCAAGCATTGAGACATAGTGACATTCTGGAATTCTGGCAACCTGTCATTCTGACACTCTGACATAGTTACATTCTCACATTATGACATTCATTCATTCTAGCATTTTGACATAGTGACATTCTGGAATTGTGGCAGAATGTCATTCGGACAAACTGACATTGTGACATTGTGATATTCTCACATTCTGACATTCTGACATTCTAGCATTTTGACATAGTGACATTCTGGAATTGTGGCAACCTGTTATTCTGACATTTTGATATTGTGACATTCTCAAATTCTGACATTCTAACATTCTAGCATAGAGACATATTGACATGCTGGAATTATGGCAACCCGTCAATCTGACAATCTGACATTGTGACATTCTCACATTCTGACATTCTGACATTCTAGCATTGTGAAATAGTGATATTCTGAAATTGTAGCAAACTGTCATTCGTACAAACTGATCTTGTGACATTGTGACATTCACACATTGTGACATTCTGATATTCTAGCATAGTGACATAGTGACATTCTGGAGTTCTGGCAACCTGTCATTCTGACATTCCGACATTGCGACATTCTCACATTCTGACATTCCAATATTGTGACATAGTGACATTCTGGAATTGTGGCAACCTGTCATTCTGAAATTCTGATATTGTGACATTCTCACATTCTGAGATTATGACATTCTAGATTTGTGACATAGTGACATTCTGGAATTGTGGCAACCTGACAATCTGACATTCTGACATAGTAACACTTTCACATTCTGACATTCAGACATTTTAGCATTGTGACATAGTGACATTCTGGAATTTTGGAAACCGGATATACTCCCATTCTCATATTATGACATTCGAGCATTGTGACATAGTGACATTCTGGAATTGTGGCAACCTGACATACTGGCATTCGGACATTTTGACATTCTCAAATTCTGACATTCTAACACTGTGACACAGTGAAATTCTGGAGTTGTGGCAACATGACATTCTCCCATTGTGACATTGTGACATTCTCACATTCTGACATTTGTCATATTCTAGCATTGTGACATAGTGACATTCTGGAATTTTGGCAACCTGTCATTCTGACATTCAGGCATTGTGACTTTCTGTCTTTCTGACATTGTGACATTCTAGCATTGTGACATAGTGACATTCTGGAATTGTGGCAACCTGTCATTTTACATTCTGACATTGTCACTTTTTGACATTCTGACATTCTGACATTCTAGCATTGTGACATAGTGACATTCTGGAATTGTGGCAACCTGTCATTCTGACATAGTGACGTTGTGACATTTTCACATTCTGACATTCTGACATTCTAGCATTGTGGCTTAGTGACATTCAGGAATTGTGGTAACCTGTCATTCTGACATTCGGACATTGTGACTTTCTCACATTCAGACTATCTGACATTCTAGAATTGTGACATAGTGGAATTCTGGAATTGTGGCAACCTGTCTTTCTGACATTGTGACATTGATACTTTCTGACATTCTGACATTGTTACATTCTCACATTCTGACATTGTAGCATTGTGACATAGTGACATTCAGGAATTGTGGCAACCTGACATTCTGGCATTGTGACATTGTGATATTTTCACATTCTGACATTCCAGCATTGTGACATAATGACATTCCGGAATTGTGGCAACCTGACATTCTGACATTGTGACTTTCTGACATTCTGACATTATGACATTCGAGCATTGTGACTTAGTGACATTTTGCGGCTTTGAAAACCTGTCATTCTGACATTCTGACGTTGTGACATTCTCTCATTTTGACATTCTGACATTCTAGCATTGTGATATAATGACATTCTGGAATTGTGGCCACCTGTCATTCTGACATTCTGACATTGTGACTTTCTGACATTCTGACGTTCTGAAATTCAAGCACGGTGACATAGTGACATTCTGGAATTGTGGCAACCTGACAATCTGACATTCTGACATTGTGACATTCTCACATTCCTACATTCTGACATTGTAGCATTGTGATATAGCTACATTCTGGATTTGTGGCAACGTGATATTCTCCCATTCTGACACTGTGAAATTCTGACATTGTGACATATTGACATTCTGGAATTGTGGCAGAATGTCATTCGGACAAACTGACATTGTGACATTGTGATATTCTCACATTCTGACATTCTGACATTCTAGCATTTTGACATAGTGACATTCTGGAATTGTGGCAACCTGTTATTCTGACATTTTGATATTGTGACATTCTCAAATTCTGACATTCTAACATTCTAGCATAGAGACATATTGACATGCTGGAATTATGGCAACCCGTCAATCTGACAATCTGACATTGTGACATTCTCACATTCTAACATTCTGACATTCTAGCATTGTGAAATAGTGATATTCTGAAATTGTAGCAAACTGTCATTCGTACAAACTGATCTTGTGACATTGTGACATTCTCACATTGTGACATTCTGATATTCTAGCATAGTGACATAGTGACATTCTGGAGTTCTGGCAACCTGTCATTATGACATTCCGACATTGCGACATTCTCACATTCTGACATTCCAATATTGTGACACAGTGACATTCTGGAATTGTGGCAACCTGTCATTCTGAAATTCTGATATTGTGACATTCTCACATTCTGACATTGTGACATTCTAGATTTGTGACATAGTGACATTCTGGAATTGTGGCAACCTGTCATTCTGACATTCTGACATTGTGACTTTCTGACTTTCTGACATTGTGACATTCTAGCATTGTGACATAGTGACATACTGGAATTGTGGCAACCTGACATTCTCCCAATGTGACATTGTGACATTCTCACATTCTGACATTTGTCATATTCTTGCATTGTGACATAGTGACATTCTGGAATTTTGGCAACCTGTCATTCTGACATTCAGGCATTGTGACTTTCTGACTTTCTGACATTGTGACATTCTAGCATTGTGACATAGTGACATTCTGGAATTGTGGCAACCTGACAATCTGATATTCTGACATTGTTACCTTCTCACATTATGACACTCATTCATTCTAGCATTGTGACATAGTGACATTCTGGAATTGTGACAACCTGTCCTTATACATTCTGACATTGTGACTTTCTGACATTCTGACATTCTAGCATTGTACATAGTGACATTCCGGAATTTTGGCAACCTGACAAACTGACATTCTGTCATTGTTACATTCTCACATTATCACATTCTTTCATTCTAGCATTGTGACATAGCGACATTCTGGAATTGTGGCAACCTGACAATCTGACATTGTGACATTGTGACATTCTCACATTCTGACATGCTGATATTCTCATATTCTTACTTTCTGACATTCTAGCATTGTGACATAGTGACATTCTGCAATTGTGGCAACCTGTCATTGTGACATTCTGACATTGTGATATTCTCACATTCTGACATACTGACATTCTAGCATTGTGACATAGTGACATTCTGGAATTGTGGCAACCTGACAATCTGACATTCTGACATTGCTACATTCTCACATTATGACATTCAGACATTCTAGCATTGTGACATAGTGACATTCTGGAATTGTGGCAACCTGACATTCTCCCATTCTCACATTGTGAAATTCTAGCATTGTGACATAGTGACATTCTAGAATTGTGGCAATCTGACATTTTGACATTCGGACATTGTGACATTCTCAAATTCTGACATTCTAACATTGTGACACAGTGACATTCTGGAATTGTGGCAACCTGACATTCTCCGATTGTGACATTGTGACTTTCTCAAATTCTGACATTGTGATATTCTAGCATTGTGACATAGTGACATTCTAGAATTGTGGCAACCTGTAATTCTGACATTCTAACATTGTGACTTTCTGACTTTCTGACATTGTGACATTCTTGCATTGTGACATAGTCACAATTCTAGCATTCTAGCATTGTGACATTCTAGCATTGTGACATAGTGACATTCTGGAATTTTGGCAACCTGACAATCTGACATACTGACATAGTTACATTCTCACATTATGACATTCATTCATTCTAGCATTGTGACATAGTGAAATTCTGGAATTGTGGCAACCTGACAATCTGACATTCTGACATTGTGACGTGATCACATTCTGATTCTGATATTGTCATATTCTTACTTTCTGACATTCTATCATTGTGACATAGTGATATTCTGACATTGTAACATTCTCACATTATGACATTCAGACATTCTAGCATTGTGACATAGTGACATTCTGGAATTGTGGCAACCTGACATTCTCCGATTGTGACATTGTGACTTTCTCAAATTCTGACATTGTGATATTCTAGCATTGTGACATAGTGACATTCTAGAATTGTGGCAACCTGTCATTCTGACATTCTAACATTTTGACTTTCTGACTTTCTGACATTGTGACATTCTTGCATTGTGACATAGTCACAATTCTAGCATTCTAGCTTTGTGACATTCTAGCATTGTGACATAGTGACATTCTGGAATTTTGGCAACCTGACAATATGACATTCTGACATTGTGACATGATCACATTCTGATTCTGATATTGTCATATTCTTATTTTCTGACATTCTATCATTGTTACATAGTGACATTCTGCAATTGTGGCAACCTGTCATTGTGACATTCTGACATTGTGACATTGTCACATTCTCACTTTCTGACATTCTAGCATTGTAACATAGTGACGTTATGGAATTGTGGCAACCTGTCATTCTGAAATTCTGACATTGTAACATTCTCACATTCTGGCATTTGTCACATTCTAGCATTGTGACATAGTGACATTCTGGAATAGTGGCAACCTGACAATCTGACATTCTGACATTGTGACTCTCTCACATTATGACATTCAGACAATCTTGCATTTTGACATTGTGACATTCTGGAATTGTGGCAACCTGACATTCTCCCATTCTCACATTGTGAAATTCTAGCATTGTGAAATAGTGACATTTTGGAATTGTGGCCACCTGACATTCTGACATTCGGACATTGTGACATTCTCAAATTCTGACATTCTAACACTGTGACACAGTGACATTCTGGAATTGTGGCAACCTGAAATTCTCCCATTGTGACATTGTGACATTCTCAGATACTGACATTGTGATATTCTAGCATTGTGACATAGTGACATTCTGGAATTGTGGCAACCTGTCATTCTGACATTCTGACATTGTGACTTTCTGACTTTCTGACATTGTGACATTCAAGCATTGTGACATAGTGACATTCTGGAATTGTGGCAACCTGACAATCTGACATTCTGACATTGTTACATTCTCACATTATGACATTCATTCATTCTAGCATTGTGACATAGTGACATTCTGGAATTGTGGCAACGTGACAATCTGACATTCTGACATTGTTTCATTCTCACAGTATGACATTCATTCATACTAGCATTGTGACATAGTGACATTCTGGAATTGTGGCAAACTGACATTCTCCCATTGTGACATTGTGACATTCTCACATTCTGACATTCTGATATTCTCATATTCTTACTTTCTGACATTCTAGCATTGTGACATAGTGACATTCTGCAATTGTGGCAACATGTCATTGTGACATTCTGACATTGTGACATTGTCACATTCTGACATACTGACATTCTATCATTTTGACATAGTGACGTTATGGAATTGTGGCAACCTGTCATTCTGAAATTCTGACATTGTGACATTCTCACGTTCTGGCATTTGTCACATTCAAGCATTGAGACATAGTGACATTCTGGAATTCTGGCAACCTGTCATTCTGACACTCTGACATAGTTACATTCTCACATTATGACATTCATTCATTCTAGCATTTTGACATAGTGACATTCTGGAATTGTGGCAGAATGTCATTCGGACAAACTGACATTGTGACATTGTGATATTCTCACATTCTGACATTCTGACATTCTAGCATTTTGACATAGTGACATTCTGGAATTGTGGCAACCTGTTATTCTGACATTTTGATATTGTGACATTCTCAAATTCTGACATTCTAACATTCTAGCATAGAGACATATTGACATGCTGGAATTATGGCAACCCGTCAATCTGACAATCTGACATTGTGACATTCTCACATTCTGACATTCTGACATTCTAGCATTGTGAAATAGTGATATTCTGAAATTGTAGCAAACTGTCATTCGTACAAACTGATCTTGTGACATTGTGACATTCACACATTGTGACATTCTGATATTCTAGCATAGTGACATAGTGACATTCTGGAGTTCTGGCAACCTGTCATTCTGACATTCCGACATTGCGACATTCTCACATTCTGACATTCCAATATTGTGACATAGTGACATTCTGGAATTGTGGCAACCTGTCATTCTGAAATTCTGATATTGTGACATTCTCACATTCTGAGATTATGACATTCTAGATTTGTGACATAGTGACATTCTGGAATTGTGGCAACCTGACAATATGACATTCTGACATAGTAACACTTTCACATTCTGACATTCAGACATTTTAGCATTGTGACATAGTGACATTCTGGAATTTTGGAAACCGGATATACTCCCATTCTCATATTATGACATTCGAGCATTGTGACATAGTGACATTCTGGAATTGTGGCAACATGACATACTGGCATTCGGACATTTTGACATTCTCAAATTCTGACATTCTAACACTGTGACACAGTGAAATTCTGGAGTTGTGGCAACATGACATTCTCCCATTGTGACATTGTGACATTCTCACATTCTGACATTTGTCATATTCTAGCATTGTGACATAGTGACATTCTGGAATTTTGGCAACCTGTCATTCTGACATTCAGGCATTGTGACTTTCTGTCTTTCTGACATTGTGACATTCTAGCATTGTGACATAGTGACATTCTGGAATTGTGGCAACCTGTCATTTTACATTCTGACATTGTCACTTTTTGACATTCTGACATTCTGACATTCTAGCATTGTGACATAGTGACATTCTGGAATTGTGGCAACCTGTCATTCTGACATAGTGACGTTGTGACATTTTCACATTCTGACATTCTGACATTCTAGCATTGTGGCTTAGTGACATTCAGGAATTGTGGTAACCTGTCATTCTGACATTCGGACATTGTGACTTTCTCACATTCAGACTATCTGACATTCTAGAATTGTGACATAGTGGAATTCTGGAATTGTGGCAACCTGTCTTTCTGACATTGTGACATTGATACTTTCTGACATTCTGACATTGTTACATTCTCACATTCTGACATTGTAGCATTGTGACATAGTGACATTCAGGAATTGTGGCAACCTGACATTCTGGCATTGTGACATTGTGATATTTTCACATTCTGACATTCCAGCATTGTGACATAATGACATTCCGGAATTGTGGCAACCTGACATTCTGACATTGTGACTTTCTGACATTCTGACATTATGACATTCGAGCATTGTGACTTAGTGACATTTTGCGGCTTTGAAAACCTGTCATTCTGACATTCTGACGTTGTGACATTCTCTCATTTTGACATTCTGACATTCTAGCATAGTGATATAATGACATTCTGGAATTGTGGCCACCTGTCATTCTGACATTCTGACATTGTGACTTTCTGACATTCTGACGTTCTGAAATTCAAGCACGGTGACATAGTGACATTCTGGAATTGTGGCAACCTGACAATCTGACATTCTGACATTGTGACATTCTCACATTCCTACATTCTGACATTGTAGCATTGTGATATAGCTACATTCTGGATTTGTGGCAACGTGATATTCTCCCATTCTGACACTGTGAAATTCTGACATTGTGACATATTGACATTCTGGAATTGTGGCAGAATGTCATTCGGACAAACTGACATTGTGACATTGTGATATTCTCACATTCTGACATTCTGACATTCTAGCATTTTGACATAGTGACATTCTGGAATTGTGGCAACCTGTTATTCTGACATTTTGATATTGTGACATTCTCAAATTCTGACATTCTAACATTCTAGCATAGAGACATATTGACATGCTGGAATTATGGCAACCCGTCAATCTGACAATCTGACATTGTGACATTCTCACATTCTGACATTCTGACATTCTAGCATTGTGAAATAGTGATATTCTGAAATTGTAGCAAACTGTCATTCGTACAAACTGATCTTGTGACATTGTGACATTCTCACATTGTGACATTCTGATATTCTAGCATAGTGACATAGTGACATTCTGGAGTTCTGGCAACCTGTCATTATGACATTCCGACATTGCGACATTCTCACATTCTGAAATTCCAATATTGTGACACAGTGACATTCTGGAATTGTGGCAACCTGTCATTCTGAAATTCTGATATTGTGACATTCTCACATTCTGACATTGTGACATTCTAGATTTGTGACATAGTGACATTCTGGAATTGTGGCAACCTGTCATTCTGACATTCTGACATTGTGACTTTCTGACTTTCTGACATTGTGACATTCTAGCATTGTGACATAGTGACATACTGGAATTGTGGCAACCTGACATTCTCCCAATGTGACATTGTGACATTCTCACATTCTGACATTTGTCATATTCTTGCATTGTGACATAGTGACATTCTGGAATTTTGGCAACCTGTCATTCTGACATTCAGGCATTGTGACTTTCTGACTTTCTGACATTGTGACATTCTAGCATTGTGACATAGTGACATTCTGGAATTGTGGCAACCTGACAATCTGATATTCTGACATTGTTACCTTCTCACATTATGACACTCATTCATTCTAGCATTGTGACATAGTGACATTCTGGAATTGTGACAACCTGTCCTTATACATTCTGACATTGTGACTTTCTGACATTCTGACATTCTAGCATTGTACATAGTGACATTCCGGAATTTTGGCAACCTGACAAACTGACATTCTGTCATTGTTACATTCTCACATTATCACATTCTTTCATTCTAGCATTGTGACATAGCGACATTCTGGAATTGTGGCAACCTGACAATCTGACATTGTGACATTGTGACATTCTCACATTCTGACATGCTGATATTCTCATATTCTTACTTTCTGACATTCTAGCATTGTGACATAGTGACATTCTGCAATTGTGGCAACCTGTCATTGTGACATTCTGACATTGTGATATTCTCACATTCTGACATACTGACATTCTAGCATTGTGACATAGTGACATTCTGGAATTGTGGCAACCTGACAATCTGACATTCTGACATTGCTACATTCTCACATTATGACATTCAGACATTCTAGCATTGTGACATAGTGACATTCTGGAATTGTGGCAACCTGACATTCTCCGATTGTGACATTGTGACTTTCTCAAATTCTGACATTGTGATATTCTAGCATTGTGACATAGTGACATTCTAGAATTGTGGCAACCTGTCATTCTGACATTCTAACATTTTGACTTTCTGAGTTTCTGACATTGTGACATTCTTGCATTGTGACATAGTCACAATTCTAGCATTCTAGCTTTGTGACATTCTAGCATTGTGACATAGTGACATTCTGGAATTTTGGCAACCTGACAATATGACATTCTGACATTGTGACATGATCACATTCTGATTCTGATATTGTCATATTCTTATTTTCTGACATTCTATCATTGTTACATAGTGACATTCTGCAATTGTGGCAACCTGTCATTGTGACATTCTGACATTGTGACATTGTCACATTCTCACTTTCTGACATTCTAGCATTGTAACATAGTGACGTTATGGAATTGTGGCAACCTGTCATTCTGAAATTCTGACATTGTAACATTCTCACATTCTGGCATTTGTCACATTCTAGCATTGTGACATAGTGACATTCTGGAATAGTGGCAACCTGACAATCTGACATTCTGACATTGTGACTCTCTCACATTATGACATTCAGACAATCTTGCATTGTGACATTGTGACATTCTGGAATTGTGGCAACCTGACATTCTCCCATTCTCACATTGTGAAATTCTAGCATTGTGAAATAGTGACATTTTGGAATTGTGGCCACCTGACATTCTGACATTCGGACATTGTGACATTCTCAAATTCTGACATTCTAACACTGTGACACAGTGACATTCTGGAATTGTGGCAACCTGAAATTCTCCCATTGTGACATTGTGACATTCTCAGATACTGACATTGTGATATTCTAGCATTGTGACATAGTGACATTCTGGAATTGTGGCAACCTGTCATTCTGACATTCTGACATTGTGACTTTCTGACTTTCTGACATTGTGACATTCAAGCATTGTGACATAGTGACATTCTGGAATTGTGGCAACCTGACAATCTGACATTCTGACATTGTTACATTCTCACATTATGACATTCATTCATTCTAGCATTGTGACATAGTGACATTCTGGAATTGTGGCAACGTGACAATCTGACATTCTGACATTGTTTCATTCTCACAGTATGACATTCATTCATACTAGCATTGTGACATAGTGACATTCTGGAATTGTGGCAAACTGACATTCTCCCATTGTGACATTGTGACATTCTCACATTCTGACATTCTGATATTCTCATATTCTTACTTTCTGACATTCTAGCATTGTGACATAGTGACATTCTGCAATTGTGGCAACATGTCATTGTGACATTCTGACATTGTGACATTGTCACATTCTGACATACTGACATTCTATCATTTTGACATAGTGACGTTATGGAATTGTGGCAACCTGTCATTCTGAAATTCTGACATTGTGACATTCTCACGTTCTGGCATTTGTCACATTCAAGCATTGAGACATAGTGACATTCTGGAATTCTGGCAACCTGTCATTCTGACACTCTGACATAGTTACATTCTCACATTATGACATTCATTCATTCTAGCATTTTGACATAGTGACATTCTGGAATTGTGGCAGAATGTCATTCGGACAAACTGACATTGTGACATTGTGATATTCTCACATTCTGACATTCTGACATTCTAGCATTTTGACATAGTGACATTCTGGAATTGTGGCAACCTGTTATTCTGACATTTTGATATTGTGACATTCTCAAATTCTGACATTCTAACATTCTAGCATAGAGACATATTGACATGCTGGAATTATGGCAACCCGTCAATCTGACAATCTGACATTGTGACATTCTCACATTCTGACATTCTGACATTCTAGCATTGTGAAATAGTGATATTCTGAAATTGTAGCAAACTGTCATTCGTACAAACTGATCTTGTGACATTGTGACATTCACACATTGTGACATTCTGATATTCTAGCATAGTGACATAGTGACATTCTGGAGTTCTGGCAACCTGTCATTCTGACATTCCGACATTGCGACATTCTCACATTCTGACATTCCAATATTGTGACATAGTGACATTCTGGAATTGTGGCAACCTGTCATTCTGAAATTCTGATATTGTGACATTCTCACATTCTGAGATTATGACATTCTAGATTTGTGACATAGTGACATTCTGGAATTGTGGCAACCTGACAATCTGACATTCTGACATAGTAACACTTTCACATTCTGACATTCAGACATTTTAGCATTGTGACATAGTGACATTCTGGAATTTTGGAAACCGGATATACTCCCATTCTCATATTATGACATTCGAGCATTGTGACATAGTGACATTCTGGAATTGTGGCAACCTGACATACTGGCATTCGGACATTTTGACATTCTCAAATTCTGACATTCTAACACTGTGACACAGTGAAATTCTGGAGTTGTGGCAACATGACATTCTCCCATTGTGACATTGTGACATTCTCACATTCTGACATTTGTCATATTCTAGCATTGTGACATAGTGACATTCTGGAATTTTGGCAACCTGTCATTCTGACATTCAGGCATTGTGACTTTCTGTCTTTCTGACATTGTGACATTCTAGCATTGTGACATAGTGACATTCTGGAATTGTGGCAACCTGTCATTTTACATTCTGACATTGTCACTTTTTGACATTCTGACATTCTGACATTCTAGCATTGTGACATAGTGACATTCTGGAATTGTGGCAACCTGTCATTCTGACATAGTGACGTTGTGACATTTTCACATTCTGACATTCTGACATTCTAGCATTGTGGCTTAGTGACATTCAGGAATTGTGGTAACCTGTCATTCTGACATTCGGACATTGTGACTTTCTCACATTCAGACTATCTGACATTCTAGAATTGTGACATAGTGGAATTCTGGAATTGTGGCAACCTGTCTTTCTGACATTGTGACATTGATACTTTCTGACATTCTGACATTGTTACATTCTCACATTCTGACATTGTAGCATTGTGACATAGTGACATTCAGGAATTGTGGCAACCTGACATTCTGGCATTGTGACATTGTGATATTTTCACATTCTGACATTCCAGCATTGTGACATAATGACATTCCGGAATTGTGGCAACCTGACATTCTGACATTGTGACTTTCTGACATTCTGACATTATGACATTCGAGCATTGTGACTTAGTGACATTTTGCGGCTTTGAAAACCTGTCATTCTGACATTCTGACGTTGTGACATTCTCTCATTTTGACATTCTGACATTCTAGCATAGTGATATAATGACATTCTGGAATTGTGGCCACCTGACATTCTGAAATTCGGACATTGTGACATTCTCAAATTCTGACATTCTAACATAGTGACACAGTGATATTCTGGAATTGTGGCAACCTGACATTCTCCCATTGTGACATTGTGACATTCTCACATTCTGGCATTTGTCACATTCTAGCATTGTGACATAATGACATTCTGGAATTTTGGCAACCTGTCATTCTGACATTCTGACATTGTGACTTTCTGACTTTCTGACATTGTGACATTCTAGCATTGTGACATAGTGACATTCTGGAATAGAGGCAACCTGACAATCTGACATTCTGACATTGTAACATTCTCACATTATGACATTCAGACATTCTAGCATTGTGACATTGTGACATTCTCGAATTGTGGCAACCTGACATTCTCCCATTCTCACAATCTGAAATTCTAGCATTGTCAAATAGCGACATTCTGGAATTGTGGCAACCTGACATTCTGACATTCGGAGATTGTGACATTCTCCAATTCTGACATTCTAACACTGTGACACAATGACATTCTGGAATTGTGACAACCTGTAATTCTGATATTCTGACATTGTGACATTCTCACATTCTGACATTCTAACATTGTGAAACAGTGGCATGCTGGAATTGTGGCAACATGCCACTCTGAAATTCTGACATTGTGATATTCTCACATTCTGACATTTGTCACATTCTAGCATTGTGACATAGTGACATTCTGGAATTGTGGCAACCTGACATTCTCCCATTCTCACATTGTGACATTCTAGCATTGTGACATAGTGAC